>JAANSM010001201.1:0-20155 GCA_036850725.1 Orchesella villosa | reverse complement strand
AGTACCAAAATGAGTTTTATATTTGAACACTGGTGTCTGTCAACGAATACCGCCATTCATTTTTGGTAAAAATGAGCAACTGATAACTTCAAAGTTTTTAAGTAGCCATGTTCTCTTTTTTAATAAAAGCTAGAAAATCAAAAATTACATTCTGCACTTTTTTAAATTGATTTACACGTACATATATTATTATTGTTGTTACTGAAAATAGAAACGCAGTTCATTTTGGGCGCATTGAATTCCATTCACTCGCTGTATGTAACATAAACCTTTATTGTTTAAACTATTAGCTGCATTTAAAGTAGAATACTAAAAATCAGTGCCGTTTTTAAGCAGTTAATCCTATACTTAGCTTTGATTAAAATTCCCGCGCGAGATAATTTTTTAACCGATTATAATAGGCTAAGTTGATAATCGACTATCGTGAATGCAACTATTATTTGTTTAATGTGGTTTATTATATATTATAACCTTTTAAGTAGTCTAAAAATTATGTCACTTATCATAACCACGTTACCTTGTACATTTTAGCTCAGTTCAGGCTTGCCCCAAAGTATATTCAATAATGTATTTTTATAAAGGTAGAAAATCTTTTAAATACAAAAAACATGTTTCAAATACATTTTAAGTACAAGTTAATGTTCTCGGGTAGACAGACATGGCTTGTGGCATTTACTATATATCAATACTGAGTATGAGGTATGGTGGTACGGAAAAAGTAAAAAAAAACCTTGAATGAGAAATATTTTGACCCTTTGTAAGTGACAAAACTGTTGCACTCCTTGTTCTTGCAATGAATGCGAGCGTTGAAAGTGCATTTATATCGGTTGTTAGGAGGGATTGATACATCTGTTGGGGGAGTGCATTTACGTAAATGCATTTGTATGTATTTAAATGGACGTTAGTGACCAGTAGGAACACATTTTCTGGGGCCAAAAAAATGAAACTTCCCAACAGACCGGATTTTTGTACTCAGTGTCATGTTGTTGTCCCAACGTTGCCCTACATTTTAAGCCATCGCACAAAAATCCGGTCTTCTGGGAAGTGCTCGAAAATTTGGCTTAAAAATTGTGGCCAGAATGCTTAGAGACTTCGAATAACCTTCTTTACAACTCCAAAAGCTTGAAAGCCAACTCAAACGCTTCTTTTGGATTCTTCTCCATCAGATCTTGGTACGCTGCAACTGAGCGAAGCTCTTTTGAATTCCTTTGAAATAGAAATCAATAAAAATCATTATAATTTCATGCTTAATATGTAATAAGTGAAGCAATACTTTTTTCATTTTCGAATATGGACCAAGAAAGCTTTATAAACTTTTTGTTATTTGTACTTTTTGAGAATGGCCATCATTTTCTCACAAAGGGTCTCATACTCCTCCACCTTCACCGTGAAAAAGTAAAGTGCCAAAACATTACTCAATGTGAACCACTCGGCTGGCTTCTTGAAAAGGATTTCTGCCATCATTTTCTCCAGCGCTTTAACATTGTATTTGTGGGCAGCGTTGAGCAACTCAAAAGCAACATCCTCTGTGATTCCTTCCATATCCAAAACATTTTGGTAGAAGTAATTGAGCAATACTTTGACTCCTACTTCACTCACGTCCATCATTTCAATACGACCAGATTGGGATTCTTGGAAGCCGCTTGTGAGCATTGTGTGAAGCACATCACTTTGAGCTATGATAAAAAAAATTTGGTCATTTCGAAGAAAGAAAATTCAAAAAAAAACTTGAGAAAAATTGCCAAATTCAACGAGTTACGAACCAGCTAAAACATTACGATGGCAGCTCACTTCCTCTCCATTTGAAGCAACAATGCAACAGTCTGCGAATATCTTGTCAATTAGCAGCTTTTCTAAAACATTGACACTTAGTTCGCTTACTGATGGAGCATGAAACTCCTTTTTCGCTGATTTCCACTCAAGCGTTATAGAATATTTTAGGCTAATTTCAGTTCCATGAGTTGCCTTATTGCAGAATTCTTCCATGGCGGTAATACCTCTAATATAGTGGTACGCATCCTTTAGTGACATTCCTATTTGATGTGGAATTATTAACTCATTTTGATTCTGAATAGTTTCTCTTATTTGCTTGACTTATCAACTTCCAAATTTCTTACCCGAAACACTTATTTCTCTCCCACTATTATTTTCAATGGACTGCCCTTCCGTGTAATTTGCCGTGAATGTTCCACTGAAAGAAATGGTAGGAGCTTCCAAAACCTTTAATATACTGGTAATGAAGCTTTCCCCAAGTCGTAATTTGGCATGGATTTTAAATGACTCACAAAATGTGTCGTAACTGATCCACAGTTCTAATTGACTGAAAAACAAACGAATGAAATAGATTATAAGGACAATTCAGTCAATTCAAGAAGAGGGAAGGAGCATAACTGGATTTTTAGAAACAATTTTCACCTGCAAGGTCCATTGATACCTCTGACTGAACCTGGAGGTAAGGGATGCCTCGGCTGGAGTAAATATCTGGTTGCATCTTCGTACACTCGTTGTATCGCTCGAAGCTGTTTGGAATCGTAGTTTTCCCCAGGGTAATGTTTGAGTTGTCCTATTTTTCCTTCGTATAAAAGAGCACTTTCTTCCCGAGAAGTATTTTTATCTCCTTGAGCAGCTATTTAAAAAATAAATCACATGTCAATTTATATTATAGTATCAAAACTTGTATAAAATAGTTGAAATTGATGATTTACTTACCAATTGTAAGTTCCTTCACGGCGTCTTTCAGGAGGTAAATTTTTTTACGTGGCAAAGCCATTACAAAATATAAAATGTTTCTAATTTTTATTTTGGAATTCACACTTTTGACACTTGAGAATACACAGGAGAGATGATGATAATCAAAACATAACCATCTGTGGTTTATTTGAGACTGGTTTTTTTACTCACCCACACTCAAAAGATAGCCAGACTTCTGACTATAAGTTGTAAGTGCGGACGCATTCATGTAGATTGTGGACGCAAGCTTCAAGGTCGCAATCACAATCCTGCTCTTTGTCTACCTATTTGGATGATGATGATTTTGATGATGTGAGAAAACTGGAATCCCTATACATACTCGTATAAGTCTTTTCGCATTATCACGCTATCTTTTCTTAATTTGGCTACGGGCCTTTTTTGTATTTGACAAGGATGAAAAATTGAATATTTCTCTTATAAGGATGTAATGAAAAATCGAATGCTTCATTCCCAGATTCACAACTTGGCATTATGCAATTGAAAATTTAAATGATTCCCTCCAGACAAATATGCAATTGTTTCATAGAATGGGAATTAAATGATTAAATAACCAACTCAAATTATGCCACTATCTGGAATATGTTCTAACACATAGCTCCAATTGTTCCTCTACGTTTAAATACAGATCTTCATATTATGTATGTATGTAAATATTTATGCTTCAATTCATTTATTAACGCAAATAAAACCTTAAAATGATAATATTTTTTACAAGATTCGCATAGCGTTCGCTGCTATCTCTGCTTTTATTTTTTCACCCATGTTAAGATGTTTTAACATTTTTTAATAGATCTTTGAAATACATGCGATATGTGGTGACGGAATGCATGATAGCAGGGATGCTCGTTCTCTTAATTCCTGCTTGCTGGAGTGATGACGTTGAGCTCAAACTAAAATGAAATATTATTTTTGTTACAATAGAACAAAATACAAATATACCAAGAAATATTTCTATGCCGCATTTCTCTAACACGTTGAGCAGGAGCCTGCTCCTGTGTTTCTTGGTCACCAGCGGTCGCAGCGGCAAAAAGGGCCAAGGCGAAGCCAACAATCATTCCAAACTTCATTTTGACACAGTTGATTTTTAGAAGCTATATGAGACTACCAAAGTATCGGACAATAGAAAGGGTTCTTAGGAAGACAAGGGGTTAATATTTCCGTTCGATTTGTTGGAAAACTCATCAAAAAAGCGATAAAGAATACCAGACTCAACTAACGATGGATCGAATTAAAGGAGGTTTTAATGATTTTTTATCTCTATTCCACGTACCTTTTATATTAAATAATCGACTCTATAATTTTTTCCATATCAGGAAAATGTTCTTTCTCATAGCTCAAATTGTTCCTTTGCTGTTAAATACAGATGCTGATATTCTATAAGTATGGATGTATGCTTCAATTCATGTACTGCAAATAAAATTTTCAAGTGCTGATAATATTTTTGTTTTACAAGATTCGCATAGCGTTAGCTTGCTATCTCTGCTTTTATTTTTCGCACATGTTAAGGTGTTTTAACATTTTTTAATAGATCTTTTAATTACATGCAAAAGAATGCAATGTTGGATTGCAGGATAGCACTGATGCTCGTTCTCTTATTTCCTGCTTGCTGGAGCGAAGGTGAGCTAAAAAATAAAAAAATTATTGTAACAATAAAAAAGACTGCAAAAAATAATGAAAAATGTTGCATTTATTTGACACGCTGAGCTGAGCCTCTCCCTGTTTTTCTTTGTCGCCCGCAGTCACCGCGACAACAAGGGCCACGGCGAAGCCAACAATCATGCCAAACTTCATTTTGATAAGGATGTTTTGTTAGTAGAGCTTTGAAAAATAGAAAATGTTCTTCCGATGTCAAAGGACAAGACTGGATATGATGGAGGATTCAATTCCCATTGAGAGTCACCGGTCCCATAAGGGCCCATTGAGAGTCACCGGTCCCGTAAGATCCCATTGAGAGTCACCACGGCGTTTTGGGTCAAGCCACGCCGTTTTGGGTTCGCGGCGTTTTGGAAATGGGTTACATTAGCATCTAAAACCGGCATTTGGCATTTTGGACCAAGGCATTTTAGGACGGCGTTTTCGACCACGGCGTTTTGGACCACGGCATTCTGGGGTAGATTCCATATAATATAATATCATTATTCATTATAGAAAAAAACAATTGTTATCACAAACAGGTCACATAATGACTTGATTAACTGCAGTAAGTTACTTTTATGGTACCCTCATCATCAGCGAAATTTGATAGATATTTTCTGCAGTCTTAAACCTCCAGTTTTACAAACTTATGACCGTAGGTACGAGGGTCGAAACGTCGTAATGTAATAATGGTCACATGCATTTTAATTGTCAAAGCATGTTTTTCCTATCCGGTTCTTGTAAACAATGATTTGCTTATCTTGGCTTTTGTTAGGAATGGACTAGCTTGTTAACATAAGGGAAATGTCATTGTCAAAATATCGTCAAATCTAACGATTTAATAAGTTTGAGTGTTTACAAAGAATTTATAAATGGCCATAAAGTTAATCACATATCGACATAACTCATATTTAGCATAATTTATATTTGACTAAATAAACAAATAATCTAATTCAGGAATAATTACAATATGCTATGCTACAATATACAATATGTGTTGTAAGCGTTGTAAGTATACGTTAACAAAGCCAATCAATCCAAATATCCCAGCAAAATATATGTTGGATGAATGGTATTATTACGTTGCTAATAACTTACTGTTGGCGTTTTATCAAAGCAACGGGTTGTCATGAAATGTTCCCGTGAAGTTTAACTTATTACGTAGCTCTATTCTAGACCACATACATGGACTGATTTGGACCAAATTTGGTACATAGTACGCCTTAAGTGCTTAGCACTGAATAATTTTCAGTGGATTTTCCTAAGCGGTTCGATAGTTACTTTCGGGAAACAAAAATATCACTGATTAATTATTCTTCCGTAGGCTCCACTTGTCACATACTTTGACCGATTTCCACCAGATTTAGTACATGTGTAGTACACCTCCTGGGCTCGACACTGAATATTTTTCAGCAAATTTTGTAGACCGAATCGATCGTTTTTAGCGGGAAAGTCCAAACCATCACGACAAACATATTGGCTTACTGTCACAAAACCCGTGTACAACTGTTTGTCTGGGAAAACAGTATGTGGGGTAAATGTGACAACGCACTTGAAATTAGCTTTGACAGCAAAGTCTACCGTTAGTTTAAGGGATAACCGTGATTCTTACAATTACTTCTAACATGACGGGTACTTACGATACGATGTTACGTGCAATAAACTAACCTAGCTTCAACGCCGTAATTATTGACATTTCATGCCAAACTTGCTGATCACTAACCAAATAACTGTGAAGTAATTTTATAAATTGTCTGTGGAAACAGTACGTGGGGTAAATGCGGCAACGTGCTTCAAATTAGCTTTGACATCAAAGTTTACCGTTAGTTTACAAATATGCTAAAGGACAACCGTGATGCTTACAATTACTTCTAAAATGACGGGTACTTACAATACGATGTTACGTACAATAAACTAACCTAACTTCAACGCCGTAATTATTGACATTTCATGTCAAGCTTACTGAACCCAAAGGAGATGACGTAGAAAGTGAGCACTTAAGCTTTCAAGAAATACTTCGTACAAAATAATGAATTTGCATGATGCACGAATTTCTAAGGAATACTTAGAACTGAGTTTACCTTTTAATATCGAATGTAAACACCATAAGCATTAAATTTCACTTTTATCGGCTGTTATATAAAGTTTTATGCCAAGCTGCATGAGTTTCTAAAAAACCATTTTATCTGTGAACTTATGCAATTGGTGTACCATTAATAATTTAGATGTAAGCTTATGCCGATCATGCATTTCCACGCATTTCACTTAAGAATTCTTGTATGAAGATAGTTTCAGCCACCTTAAGTCCTTATGGTCTGTCAATTTTTTAACCTGCGTACCATATAAAATTATTTTAGTTTCGAAAGACATAATATTACCGTGCACGCAAGCGAACATGTTCAAAATATCTCTAGCTGCATCTGCGTAAAGGTATTTTTTATGTGTATGAGTTGTAGGGCAGTGTACATAAGTTATAGGTATTATGCTTGGGGATACTCTTTGGTGGTTGTTACGCAGGTTCTATGGTACTTTCGGGACCCTTTTAGTGGATGTAGAAGGGAGAAAGACCTACCAGTAATTTTAAGTTGAAGCAGCAGGTTTCTTAGATAACCTGTAGCTATTTATTTATTTTATTGTTTATTAATAAGTGGACACACTATGACTTGGATGCATTAACTCACAAATCAATAATTTATGAATGAAATGTATGTGAATGATAGATCGGTGTACAAGGACGGATACATTTACTTAAGCCGTGGATGAGTTGATACGTTGCACAGTTTACAACTTTTAATTCATGCAGTTGGAAACAACCTACTAGAATTATAAAATAAATTGAATTCTTGTAAATATTTAGTAGACGTGCATACAAGCATGCATGCCCTTAAAATATCTCGTGCAGCACCTAATTAGGGATATCCCTTGATGATTTGTATGCATGGGTGCGGTGGAACATTGAATTTCTTCTACAATGTGCATTTTTCATGTTTTAATTTATCTTGCCAACGAATACAGGAATTACGAACACTCATAGTCAAATGTTAAAATGCTATTTGACTTGTTTCAGTATTAAATATCACAGATCGCACCTATTATAGTCTTCACTACTTTGGATCACCACAGTTTGTCAATATTTTGAGTACCTCAGGAGTACCTCAGATATGCATGTATATCAGTATACGATTATACTTAGACGGATAAACTCTTACTCTTAAGGTAGTAAAAGTACCTTTTTTCACATAGTATAGTTGGATATTTTTGGGGTACCCTGAAATGGATGAAGAACAAAGAACAGCATGTTACAAACTTGTAATAATCCGTCTTGATACAAGCTTTCATGGGATTATTTACTAAAACCTTACATGTTTTTGTTAAAGATGCACATGATTTTGTGGTGATGTACATGCATTGAGTAGGGTCAAAGGGTAGCACGCTTGAATTGAAAAATGTTATAGAATATCTTCCTCAAAGAAAACAGCTTTTATTTTAAAATGTCTCTACACACCCTACCTAGCACCTTCTAGTTAAAAGATACCAGGTAGGTAAAGATTATGTGTATTCAATCAAAAACCGACCGATAAACTTGAACCTATTCTTACGAAAGAATATGTATAAAATGAGGTTGTATAAGGTTTTCACTACACCATTCACTCCACAGGTGTTGCCACAAAAACAACTCACATAGTGTTAAATTTTATTAGAATGTTTATATACAATAAACTAAAATGGTTCGCAAAACAATAAATTCGAAATCTTCGAGGAGATTCCAAAAAAAGAGGAACCAGTCGATTTTGAAGAGAATTTCGAAAAAGAGTTCGCGAGCTTTGAAGAGGTGTTATCCTATTTCGAGGATGTAGTTGCAGGAACTGAAAATTTGAAGATCGCATTTATGACGTGGTTTGTTCAGTCCTTAGTCAAGGGACTACTGAACAGCAGATGGAGCAGAAAGACGACTTTGATACACTTTTTGCAGCGGAAACGTCGGATGATGCTTTTTTGGACCATCTTTTATGGATGCAAGACTGCAATTGGGGTAAATGTAACTGATTATTTGAATACATTCAAACATATTTGTTTCAAGTTTCGCTCCATGATAATTTATTATCAATGGTATTTGTAAAACCGGTATTCCATGGTTTGCACTTCATGACGTTAAAAATGCTAATGGCACGAAATCTCACTTTGACTGCAGTCATACGTAATTATATTTCAGGCAAGAAAATAACATGCTGATCCATTGTCGGAATGGAATATCACCTTTTGTAATCCACATGGGGGAAATGTGTTCTTATTTGAAGTCCATTGGCGAGTCAGTTTAAATATTCCTATCGTTAAATGTGTTTTAATCAAACCAAATATTTTAGAAAAATGTTCATGGTGAAAGGCGTTTGGTTCGGATACTCGCTAATCCATATAACTATATTCTATGAACAGACGTGGTTGGGAAACGTAAACTAGAATAAAGCGAGGTTGCAATAAATCTGAGGGATTTTGTATAGAATCTAGAATTTAATTGAGTATCGAATTAATATTAAAATGCTGGCATACGTATGTATGAAATTGTGACACAAATATCAGATGGATTTAATGAGAAATCTAAAACACCCATTCAATGAAGCGTAGATTCGATCATCAAATTCCACAATGTTGAGTGTAAACCTTATCATTAACATATTAGTAAAATTGATGTTTTGAAATTTTCAAAATTAAAATGTTAAATTGTCACTTAATGTAATGATGCGGTAGTACTGAATTGGTTTGCACACATAGTTTTAGTTAATTCATACACAATTTGCAAATATGATGTCAATGTCCAAATGACAAACAGGGCTAATCAAGTTTACTTTATACAATACACGTATTTGAATATTGATACACGTATCAATGCATAATAGTGACATCCTATTGTTTTTTCAAAATTCCAGTTATCTGACAGCTTGTTTTACAACTTCCCTGGTTAAGGATGTATACTCCTGAAAAATAATTAAAAAAGCACCAACATTTATTCTAAAAATTTGCTTATAGCACATTAAATACGTGATGTTTCTCAAACTGTCTTTACCTCACTTGTTTTTGAGAATAGAGCGATGAAGTTCCATTGTGAAACGGGCTTGCTTGTAATCTCGAAACTGCTCCAACTCCTAAGACGACCAGTACAAGGTGGACAAAAAGTTATTTGTCCATGTCATGACCTGGGGGTTCTCGTTGGGATTCATTGTTTTGATAACACTGAAATATGCCGTCCAACATTGTTCTGCAATTACTTGCAGTGAAATATTAAATATAGACCAACACAAAATTAAACTCTAACAAAATATCAATTCGTCTTGCTGCAATGCACGAACTACTGACAATTCATCATTTTAAATACTTAAAAAACCGTTCGTACCGTTCCAAGTGTTCGTTGGAGATGATCCACAATATTTACTGGCAGTTAAAAATATTGCGCAATTTGATTTTCAGCATCAAAAATCTTGTCCACATCCTGAAACTGTCTGACAGATACAAATTTAGTTGGGTGTTCATTTTCATAAAATTAATGGACACCTTGTAGAAAGATGGTCACAAAATGCGGTGACGCATACAAATCGCGTACTGGAACTTCCCTATTAGTAGTTTGGGTTAAAGCAGCAAATTTGGACTTTGGCTTAACACGTCAAAGTCAATCAAAGTTTTTTGGTATCCACCCGACAGCCATCTTTGGAAAACTTTCATGATTTTCAACGTCCACTATTTACAGGGAGAATTAAAAACACTAACCTCGTCAATACGTACATTGGAAAGTTGTAGTGAATGTAATTGCTGATTCATACAGCCAACTTTCAAAAACATTACCTGTATACGAAGCTTCGGCACTACAATCTTTTGCCACAAAAGTATAATCAGCTCTTCTGGTTGTACTATCCTTTCCACCAAGTCCGGATAAATGTTGTGTAAATGAAAGCGTTCTGGAGTTGCGATCCTGTACAAACGAAAAATTGTTTCCTAGGTCAAAATGAGACATTAGTCATAATAAGTTGTTTTAGTTGAAATATACTGGTTAAGTTCGCTGTAACAATATTTGGACAAGTGGTCCCACGATCATCCACCTTTTAAGGTGCACGAAACAAGCTCGAAAAAACGTCAAATGAATCATGTGGTCCCGCTTAAACTAGTAAAATTTTAGTCCTTCGTCTTCTGTGGTACGCTTAAATAGTGCGTCTTCTTCCTGTAAAAATTAGTAATGAGGATTAATTGGGTCATTAACAATAACAAGAGCGAAACCAAATAGATAAAATACGAACAAAATACCCACCTTTACTACGGCACTGACAATTTGCTGACATACTTCAACGAGCCGCAAGTACAAAAATGCCGGGTTTGTTTGAGCCATTTCCCTAAGTTGCCTGTACAAAACATGGGATAAGTAAATCATAAGTGATGTATAACTTAAAGATATGAATAATATGAAATGCAAATGGTATCACGGAATGTTTTTGATAACTACAAATAATGTCTTTTACTTATACACAGCAAGTTTTGCTTCAATATTCCAGCTAAACCCAGTCAGCAAAACAGTCACATTGGGACGTATTAGTTCCCATATTCTATCCACCTCGAAAGTGTGTTCGGCTGTGTCCCTTGCTTGCTGCAATCGCTGAATCCTCTCAGCGGGTAAAACCATTATTGCACAAGTTTACCAGACCAAAACATGTAGAAATCCGAACGTGATGCGGATGCAAATAACTACGTCAAATTAATTCGATGTCCTGGATACTATTTTAATAGTTATTACATGAACTTGTTAACATAGGTAACAAAGACTCGTCAGGTAAAAATAGGTGGTTGTTCGGTTTGATAATAACTCTTGTTAGTTATTTAGATACACAATTGTAAAATATGATTTCAGGACAATCTACAAACAGTCCACGCAGGCAGTGCAAGAGATCATTGACTTAAGCATAAATTCGAGCTTTTATGTTACGCTTTTCTATGAAGAATTTTTGGTGGAGGAACTCCAAGAAATATGATAAATTAGCAAGGGAGCTACCACCACCATAACATTAATGGTCTTACCTTTATTACGCACACATCTGAATATCTAATCAGTAAGTTATGATTTTGCTAAGTTTGTCTGTTCGTCGGTCTGCCTGAATACACTCTTCAAGCCACATAAATTCATCGATTTCGACGAAATTTGGAACTAAAAGTACACCCCGAGGTCCCGGTCCGTTATATTTCCAGTAAATTCAGTTAAAAGGTTCTAAAGTATTTGGCGGTAAACTTAAGTGTCACCGTTTACGCTTCCACATAACATTCTGTCCTTCTGGTCACATGCAATGTCGAATTTGGACAAACGTTGGTACAAACGTAGTATGTGAACCAAATTTCAAGTCGATCCGTCAAGTAGTTTCCGAGAAAGCTTGTTAACAGACAGCTATACAGACAGGAAATTCATCTCAATTTCTACTAATGCGCGTTTTCAACGCTTTCAGTAGATATTAATGGTGTATTCACATTTGAATGTTTATCAATGGATTAGATTGTTGGGTACTTTCGAATCACAATCCGGTGGTTATACTTTGGATTTTTAATATCAATCTAAAATTGGTATCACTCGAGAACGGAATCCATTTACCAATTATAATTATTATTTTGATATTAGTTTAATGCAGGAGTCTTATTCCAGCAACTTTTCACAGGTGCTTGAAACAAAATCGTCTTGTAAATCCTCACCAATTAAGTTTTGCGTAGTGGAACTGACCTTCGGGATTGTGGCTTTGTTGTAATATTTTAAACCAAATTTATTTTTTCACAGCTTAGACAAACGGGTAGACTGTTCCTGGTGCTAGGAGACTACAACCTTCGTGAAGGGTCGGGTGGAGCTAGGCTATGTTAGAACATACATGCAGAAGCGTAAATCTACAACAAATCATACAGGTACGCACCAGAAATAATGCCATTCTAGATTTAATAGTCACCAACAAAGCAGAGACCTGCATAAACACACGTGTTGAAGAAGCACATATATCTGATCACCATGCTATTCATACCCAACTAAATGTTCAAAGACCTAAGCCCACAAGAACAAAAATAGTATACCGAGACTTTAAGCGAATTGACACTCGTGCAACTATAAACACATTCAATACACTGATGGGCAATAAAACCGTTACTACAAATTCAACTACAGACACGCTATATGATCACTTATGTGAAAGTATAGTAAAATGTTTCAGTTTACATGCACCTACTAAAGAAAAAACCATATACCAATATACTCATACCTACAAACTATGTGAGAATACCAAATACCTTAAAAAGTGAAGACAGAGTGCATACAAGACCTGGGAAAAAGATAGAACCATGCACTCAAAAACCAAGTATGATGAACCAAAAACGTTAGTTAAGAACAACATACAAGCTGACACTAAAAACAAAACACAGTGTGATATCAAAGAGCACGGAGTATGGCAAATATTTAAGAATTTAACCAAAAACCATACACAGTTCAGTGATAAGTTTAGTGATGATAAAATCAACAACCACTTCGCTAACATAAGTAGCGCCCCTAACAAAACACACTTTGACACCACGCACATCCCGAAATGTATTGAGAGATTCACACTACGCGCCGTAACACATAATGACCTACAGAAAGCATAGAAGTTGATGAACAACAAAACAAAAGCATATCATTAGACAGTTCGGGCATATGCAATCACCTCTAATGATGTAAATATACACTTACAACATAATGATATATATATATGAAATGTTAACATGATACAAAATACATAATCAAATCTCACGACAAAGTAGCAACTGAATTTATAAAACTAATCAAAACTGAATGAACAATGAACAAATATACCACTTCATAAACTTTGTACAATTAGTAAACTAATGTAATATACACCCCATTTGGCATAATGACCCTGGGTGGGACGCCAAATGCTGACGAAATAAATAGATAAAAAGTACGATAGAGCGTCATTCTATCATAATGTTATTAATGTTTTCTCATTTTACCCCTATTTCTGGGCAACTTGAGCTCCTAACTGGCATAAAAATTACTAGCCCCTCTTGATGCCCTAGGTCCAACTTCCCACCCTCCACAAGGCCCCTTGATGGTCTGCGGATCAGATTTTTGCTTACCTTTGGTTTTGAAGTTTCATATATGTTTGGTTCAAGATGAAGAACTTCGGGTTTAGTTTTGGAGTTTGATATTCGTTTGGTTTGTTAGGTTAAATAGTAAAAGTGGGGTTGAGGTAACGAATCCGATAAATTTTGATTAAAACACAGTGAATGCCAATCGATACATCCCGACGAGAGGTACACGATGCTACCACTCATTAGGCTTATACACGGTCCCCCCGACCCCAAGAGGACTTTTTGCCTGTGGGAAAAGTTGCCTTAAACATGATATTTCATGCTTCTTCCTCTTGCTCTGTTCACTTCTGCATTATAAGGACTACTAATAAATGATACACTATCGAAATTCAAAATTACATTGTAAAACAAGCCAAAAGAAACGAATGTATAATATGAAGGTTTGAAAAACAGTTCTGTTCAAATGTTAACGACAACATGCACCCTCCTGATACTTAAGAAGCGGTTCAATAAATGAATTCAATATATTATTATTCAATATATATTTGGATGCTAACCGGTAATCTTGTAATTAAAAACAATTTTTTTGCTTTCTTCATTATTTATGCGTAGTAATAAGCCTAGCATTTCAACGTTGCATCTGATTATTTATTTAAGTGCTTACATGAAATCTGTGGTTTTCTAACGGTGTCAAGACTTTTCATATGGTATCGTAAATCACATGTATGTGATGCTGATTTGCCCACAAAACACACAACACATTAAGAAGGGACATACCAAAGGCGAGTTAGACCCATACTCAAATAATTCGTAAATCACATGTACTGATTAGGCATTAGTAATCGAGAAGGAGTTACCTTGACACGCTTGTAAAGTTTAAAACTTTCATATCAATGACAAGAAAGATTATTACTAGTTTAGATGTGTCCCAATTTTAGTTATAATCCATGTTTGTTCATCATGCGCATGTTTAAAAGGACTGGCTACTACTTAGGTACAACGAATCCCATTTCTTATCAGTTTTAAATTTATTGAAATTGTAACTAGGAAATTTTATTTTGAATATGGAGTTAACGGACCGGGAAATATTTAAATTTTCATGAAACAATTAAATTTTCGTGACATATTTAAACGACTGCACGATGTTTTATTTAACATGATTTATACCCGTTGGTTGGCTTAATAATACCACAAAATTTCATCCATATACATAGTTTACTTGTTTGTTTAAAAACGTTTTACTTTAATCTCATTCATTTCTATCCACCTGTTGCTTGAAAATATGATACTCAAATAATACACTCTTTCGAACCGAATCCAAACCCAATAGCTGTAAATCTTTGTCCCTTTCCTGATTCTCGTTACAACTTGTCCACTTCTAAAAATTAATCCTCTCATGCACTTCTCTTTTCCTCTTCCATTTCTATCCACCTGCTGCGTGAAAATATGATACTCAAATAATACATATTCTTTCTAACCCAATCCAAAACCAATAGCTGTAAATCTTTGTACCTTTCCTGATTCTCGATGCAACTTGTCCACTTCTAAAAATTAATCCTCTCATGTACGTCTCTTTTCCTCTTCCATCCATTTCTTCGGACATAAAATCAAGTGTACGCACACAGAGCTGAAGAAGATTACTAGGCAGGCTTAAATATTTTGTCGAGCTCTTTCAGTTTAACCCAACCAGTCACTCTTTCTTCGTCTTTGCAACCATGCGTCAGCAAGCAGCAAGTGCTGGGACGCAAAATATGACTTTCAGTAATATTGAACCTCAAATTTGTCGATCGTCAATCATGGAACTTTTCTATAGCGATAGTTTTAGAATAACGAATAAAAAATACTGGAATCAATCATCATATTTCTCATTTTAGCTATTTCATGGAATTAATAAATTATATATACAAAATGGAACAAAATATGTTGTCTGCCTCCTGCTTATTTCGCAAGTTCTCCCAGTCGTTGTTATTTACCATATTTTCGGAGCTCTCGTTGCAGACAATTGGGGCCAGGGCATCAAACCAGTTTTAAATCTTGTGGCATCAATTTTTTTTGGGAACTTGGGAATAACCCCTTGAAGATTTATTAAAAATGTTGATGTAATGCCAAAGACTGGTCAACACATTTATTTCTTCTTCAGTCGGCATGTTTTTAAGGTGTTTAGAAAAACACATTTCCATATAATGCTTACATTAACATACAATTTGCTGTTTTAATGGTGTATTAAATAATGGTTCCTTACCTGTCGGAAGTTTATTTAATTTATTTAATACTTCTCGCAGAGAGTCTCTTTCCTTCTTATAATCCCAGTTGTTAAATAATAGATGCGACAGGTCCTTTACGGAACAATCTAATGCTTGGTTTACAGCCTTCTTCAGTGAATGATATTCACCTTGCCAGGTTATGATGGGTTCTTTCATCAAACAATTGGAGGTGTGGATGTACCTCCAACGTCTTCTGCTGTACACTTTGGTTTTACCTTGACAATAGATATTTATTCTTCCTTTTCGTCTTGCAGTTCTTCAATTTTATTGCTATTGCTGAACAATTTCTTCATTACTAACTTCAATCTTTCTCTCGCTTTCCTGAAGTTCTTTTTCAATCACGCCAAAGTCTTCCTCTAAGAGTTTAATTCTTCCATCTCGAGATAAAATTTTACTGTTGGCCAATTTCAAGTCACAAATTTTGTTTGACAGTTTTTCCTGAAGGTCGTTGACTCGGAAGATTAACTCATTAAATTCGACGTCGCCTTTTCTTTCTCCTTCTGTTGAAATTCCAGATTTGATTTTAAAGCCTTAATTTCATTCAGATTTTGCTGCAGCTTTTCATTTTGCCTACCCATCGTAATCTGCATTTGCTCGGATATTGATAATTGACCGCCTTCCCTTTCAACAGCTGCAGCAGTTTATGGAGCATTGTTCTCGATGTCAGATAGACCTTCGTTATTATCATGTTGGAAATCTGAAGTGGGATTGCTTGTAACATGTGTTGGATTTGAATTTAAAACGGAATTTCTGTCGACATCAACGGTGTTTTGTCTCCGATCAAGGTGCTGCATTAACCTCCTACAGTAATCTTCAATGCAGAGTAGAACAAAACAAGTCATCAGTATGCATCCTGCGTGTATAATCTTGATTAAATAATGTTTGAAATTCAAAAGAATGAAAATTGAGTAAAATATAATTGAAAAAAATGTAACTATCTTTCTTTATATGGTGGCTACGGGTAGAAAATACTTAAAGCAAAAGATAAAAGTGAATGAATTACGTATGGTAAACGGATTGTAGCCTTTGCATACCCGAACCAAAACAGTTTACATGTACATTTTTCCGTGTAATTTACGCATGTGCGTGTTTCATGAACCGTGTAGTGCCGCAACAGTAAGTTAATATGATTACAGTACATATTTATGTTTTGCGTAAAAATTAATTGGAACCTATACGTAGTTGGAAATTAAGAATCCAAAAAAGAGACACTTGAATTGCAATGTGACGATGGGTACTTAACAGCAACTTTACAGCTACGCCTAATGCGGTTGTCAGGTGGTTTGTTCGTTTTTATCACACCATGCTTCGCTTTTCGACATACCGCGTTCCTGATAAAATGTGTGGTATACGTTCCTTGTTTTCGTGTTTCAAAATTACATCTTAAACACTTATACACTCTCATCCAATGTTCCTGCGACCGATGATGGTGGAGCGTTTGCTTCGAATTATAGGAATTCACTGAAACCAATAAAAAATTGTAGACAAAATGCATTCCATGATTTTCACTTTTATCATTTAGTTAACGGGAACCAGAAGTAGGGGTAAAACAATGTTGCTAAATACGAATATGCCTCTGCCATATTACATACTGAAGACTTTTGGCAACACAAAGTTAAAATACGTTGCTTCCAGAAAACTAAGGTATGAAATTTTGTGCTAATAAGCGTCTTCACCATATATTGAGGTAAAATGTCAGAAAATTATTTGAAGGTTTGGTTCAAGAGTATAGGTTTTGCGCAATAGTACCTCGGCCGTAAAGGCTTTATGTAATTAAGCTTATGGTAGTATTTAGGTGGTAGCATTGATTAGTCGTTGCGACTTTACGATAGCTCATTCGCGCCTATCAATCAACAATTGTTTAAACTGGTATATAAATAAGAGGTTTGTAGGTGTACATGGTAGTTACAAAAATAATTACGAAGATATACTTACAACAAAGCGATCCGTCTTTTCATGATTGTAAACAAACGCTGTAATCCTTCAACTTTTCCTTACTTTCTTGACAGAATGGATTTAAGACGCTTCCATTATATAAAGGCATGTTTCTCGTGGACTTTTGACGTGTCGAACCAACATTGTCATGTATTCGGTCTTCAACTAAGGAATCGTAGGTTTTTATGTTCCTCGCAAGTTTTCTCTTCTTCGACGGTTCCTCCGGCTTGTGATTTGAGCTCATCTTCATCATAACCACGAAATGGTATAATCAGTTGAATTTTTGTGAATGTTAATAACTACCAACAAATATATATTAATTATTACCATCAATGACAATATTCAAACAGCCTGAAACTAACTTATTATTAGTCCACAATCGGTTAGAATATTACACATACTATGGTAGTTCACACAATTTCTAATTACAATAGCTTCATGAACGACGATTACCATAAATAATAGTGTAGGTCTTATTTTATTCGCAATTATGAATGTTGAAAAATAAAAGTTCAAAGTACTAAACACTAAATTGTTGCAGAAAGCAAAATCACAACACACAACGACGCGTAGCAGATGCTGTACTTTAAATGTTAAAGTACGAGTAGATGAACAATTAAATCAGCAGATGAAAGTTAACTTTTGATGACGAATCACTGATTACGCTTCCATATTATTCACTCTCATGTAGACCTTTTTCCACCAAATTTGGTACAAACGTAGTCTACCTTAAGAGCGGAGCTTGTTTCTTTATGTGAAAAAGTAAGTTCCACAGTGAAATTTAAAAGATACTACTCCCAGCTATAGAGAATTTGTTCCTCTAACTATAGGTAGTAAAATATAGTTCTCAAGAAATTGTGAATTTGAATTTAACCTCTCCCACCAAAATGGTGCGAAATCTTTAAAGAGGATAAATTCAAATTGATAATTACTTAAGAACTATATTTTACTGGGAGTAGTATCTTTCAAAATTTCCCTGTGGAACTTACTTTTTCATTGCCCTTCTAAGCGTCGCTCTTAAGGGCTCGACACTGAATACTTTTCAGTGACTTTGGTCAACCAATTCGAAAGTTATTGGCGGGAAAGTTCAAAACATAACTGATTACGCTGAAAATCAGTAAAAAAAAAAGTTAAACGCGGAGTTAGTCTCGTCAATTAGCCACAGCTTTATACAAGACTCCGCAGCCTTACTTTATTAATTGTTTATCTCAATGTTTTAACTGCATGTAACTACCTATGGGCAACCGTTGTGCAATGGAAGCCCGCACCATAGCCCAGAGTATGACACAGGGAAAAAACTCAGGTATAAATGCACATCTTATGCTCAATGCTTAACTATATGCTATACCTCTTCGAGAAAAAACCTGCGCCCAAGCTGGGATTCGATCCCGTGCAATGCTTGTCCAATTCCGGTACTCTGGACCACCGCACCACCGCGGCTTGGTCCTGTAATCCTATTATAACTGGGGATTATACAGATAAACCGCTGAGCAGTTAAATGCAGGCAATTATGAGAAATCTCTTAATAAACTATCAAAAAAATTTGTTCTAACAATTATTTGGAACTAAAAAAATTGGCAATGTTATTCATAAATTAAGATTTTTTGGTTTGGAAACATGCTTAAGTTTGCATGCTATTTCAATATGAAAAACTAGAATTGCATTCGAGTCTCTGTGGACATGTAACCTTCATCCATTGAATTCTAATAAAATCAAAAGCTTCACGATATGTTCATGCCAATAGTCAGAGTCAATTTCTATAATAATATTTAACGAATCTTATATAAAACGTTTATTGTATGATAAATGCATTTCACATTTCTTGCTAATTATGATGCATCTGATCATTATATCCAATATCAATATCAAACAAGATATGTAAACCATATAGGAAATATCTATACTGAAAGCTTGTATTCTGACAAATCATTAAAATTGTGATCGATTTATTGTGAAAATAGAAGGAAATTTTTTGCCATTTAAAATGCATGTGCACTTTCGACAAATCCCAAAATTACAGTTGAAACTGTAATTGTATAATCACAAAATTGTATTTAGTATGTCGGCCTATGCTATGACCACTTAAGAAATTGCTGCAAGGAAATTAGTATAAACTGCATAGTCATTGATTACTTAATTACGCATACATTGTCAGTTTATGCAATTTTGAGCCTTTTTAGCAGTTTAGCATTCAAGCAAACTCAGCAGAAATTAGCCTAAACAGATAGTTTAATGTATATTTTCCATTTTCAACTTTTTTTTAACAAAGTATCCTTTTATTGCATTTACATTGATAATAAACGATAAATTTCAAAAACATTCAACATTTATAATTATAACATACCATAAACATCATATAAACATCCACAACATTTATAAACCATCGATTTCATGAACATAATAACCGAATACGAACCAAAGATTATTTTCAGCTACGTAAAAAATCATCCTTCCCACCATAATTAAAAAACACAAAG
>JAANSM010001200.1:0-20158 GCA_036850725.1 Orchesella villosa | reverse complement strand
ACGCATCGGTATCTACTCTCACAACTAAGAAGTTGGACAATATGCAAACATGCAAAAGCACAAGAGGCAGTATTTGTACAAAAAATAAACTAATGGTAAATCCTAAACTCAAAACGAAAATAACGTTTCTAGATGGCTTCAATATACAGAAGAAACGAGTAAGGGCAGAAATTGAGAAAGAACTACGACTATTGACAAAATCATTATGATTCATTTGAAGTGATATGCTATGCAATGCTAAAAAAGGCAATGAGATCTTTAAGTCTTACTTTTTTGGCGAGCCAATGAATCCGAGAATATGGTGGACGAGGGATCACAAAGAGAGAGAGTGGGAGTATAGGACTGTCCATTTAAAGTCGTTGTTTAATCTGAAATCACAAGAAAGAAAGCACGCAATTAATTTTGTAATCAAGGTAATACGAATCCAGCGGAATCCCAGTCCATTCATTGTATAATAGCACACAAACACAAATGAGCAGATTCTACCATAGCTTGTCATTTAAATTTAACCATTGGAATGTACGTGCTCTACCATTTAAATCTTTAAATCTTGTATAAATGTTTGTTTGTCTTTTTCACATTGATTATTATCACAAGATTATGACCAATATTTAAGGACAGTTTTACTTACAGATAAATTACTCCGTTGTTCAATTTTTGTTGGGAATTCTAAAACAACTTTAACGAAACACAATCAAACGGTTTTTATAACGACCACTCCACTACTTCTACTGTTTTTGCAGATGATTAAATACTGGTCTTGTTGTTTCGTAATAATCACAATGAACCACAACGAAAATAAAAAAAGTCACATCGTAATAGTTGTAACTTAACAAATACAATATACTCCAATCCTATTATAATTAAACAACTTCAACAGTAAAACCACTTGGCTAGAGTGTGCTGACGGGCACAGCTCTAGCCAAGTGGTCCGATCCGGAGCTCAGCCAAAGATGAAATGAAGGATTTTCTATCAAACTCAGAAAGTCTGCCTGCTCAACGTGGTACCTCATGCTCACTTATGTCTCACGAGGGAGTTTCTGCTATGGGTTGTGTACAGAGAGCGAGCTTACATTGTGTTCACATCCTTACCAGTTCCTAGTCTGCCTAGCCAAGTACATTTTTTGTGATCCTTGTTTTGTATGCTCTTCCTTTAGTTTCTAACGAAAAAATTTATGTGGACTCAGAGCTTACATCATCTCTCAATTTGGAATTCAGCTCAGCCTGGCGTCCGCCAGTTGCTCATACATGCATTTCACGCAGGTTCTTTCGTTTCTTTCAAATGCAGAAAAGGAAGCTTACAAGGAAAATGAATTCGCGAGCTTACATTGAGTTGAATTCTTGCCTTAATCATTGGGTTCATTCCCTCACTAGCTAATACTACCAACCAACAACGTAACGAAGAAGAAGAAAGTGAGCTCCAAATCTCGCAACATATTCATACTGCAAAAATATGAGCATTAAAACATTGGTATGCATGTGTTAACACAAAAAAAGGGTTATGGATAAGCAAACAAGCAGAGGAATATATTCTTTACATATAGTAATATAGAAAAATTTTGTAAGGAAGGCAAAATGCGTGCGTAGCTTTCTGTTATGAAAACCTAGGTTTAGACAAGATGCTGATATTGAGTGATGAAGGGATGCTCGGTTCGGATGAATGTAATACAACCAAATGTATGTTCGTTTTAACTGCGTATGGGAGCACGTAAAAGAGCACGGGTTTAGTGGATTTTTTTACTAATACGTTGCGTTCATTCTACCCCTCTTTATTACCACCAAACTCATTGTCTGTACATGCGGAAAGCATGACTTTAGAATGCTATGAGCGAGCTGACTGGAAGTGAAATAGAATGCATGAAAAATACTTCTTCTTGTTGCAATCTTAGACAAATGCGTGAATAAATGAGTTTAGTAGTATCAAAATATATTTATCGCCTAATATTTTACTGTAGTAATAATAATAATCGGGTATCGTCAGAAATGGAACCCTCTATTGAGGTGACTGACACTATTGACATGACATCGAGTACGGCTGTTCCCTCTTGTTCGACCTGGACCGACTGACCCCAATCCGACCCCTGAAGTTACGACCCTTTAAGTCTACTGTTAATTAATTTCTCGTTAAAATAAAATAGTAAAAAAGACAAATGCTAAGCAGCCAACTAATACATCGAAATAACGAAGTCCATGTAATAAAATCATGAATACTGCATAATTAGTTGCTGTTCAGATAAATCGCAAACATGCAATCAGGGAATAACAATTTGTTTTATTCATTTGGTTCTAAATCGGTACAAGTTGGAAAGAAACACATATGTTCTATGCAAATAAAAAGGAAATGAATATATTTTGAATACTTTTATAAATCTGAACCTCGTCCATTCACAAGTTTTTTCAAATTTGCAACTCCAACAACTGAAGAATATCATGTCATGCATTATTTTTTGTTTAACTTCTAGTCAGCTCGCTCGTAGCTATCTAAATTTAGGCTTAACGCAATGCACAGGCAAAACGTTCAGTGGTAATACCGAGTGCAGATTGGACGCAATCAATACGCATATAAATCTTCTAAAGGCGTGATTTTCTACATGTTTTCATACACAGTTAAAACGAACATACAGTCGTTTGTACTGTATTCATCCGCACAGAGCATCCCATCACTCATTATCAGAATCTCCCCTTGATTTCATAGGCAAGTCTTCATAACGTAAGCTAAGCTAACATTTTGCTTTGTTTACAAAATTTTCTATGTAACTATATATATAAAGACGAGCGTATTATATATACTCATCCGCACGGAGCATCCTATATACCTTAATATCAGCATCTCGCGAAGATTTCATAGGCAAGTGTTCCTAATAGACAGCTAAGCTCACATTGTGGCTTGCTGACAGAATTTTCATCATAACTGTATCTGGGGAGACTAGTGTACATTAAATTCAATACTCTGCTTACTTGTACCATCCATTCTATTACCTAAACTTACATATACATACTCACCAAGCTTACATTATACTCACATCCTTACCAGTTCCTAGTCTGCCTAGCCAAGTGCATTTTTTGTGATACGTTTTTTGTATGCTCTTCCTTTAGTTTCTAACGAAAATCCAAAATTTATGCTGACTCAGAGCGTACATCATCCCTCAATTTGGAATTCAGCTCAGCCTGGCGTCCGCCATTTGCTCATACATGCATTTCACGCATGTTCTTTCGTTTCTTTCAAATGCAAAAAAGGAAGGTTACAGGTAAAATGAATACGTGAGCACACATTGAGTTGAATTCTTTCCATAATCGTTACGTTCATTCCCTCACTAGCTAATACCACTAACCAACAACGTAACGCAGAAAATGTTAACGAGCCCCTAATCTCTCAACATATTCATGCTGCAAAAATATGAGCACTAAACCATTGGTACCTATGTATGTGTTAATACAAAAAAATGCAAGGCTAAATATGTGCTTAGCTTTCTGTTATGAATGTTATGAAAATATATACCTGGGCAAGATGATGATATTGAGTGATGAGATGATGCTCTGTTCGGATGAATAACATATAACCAAATGTATGTTCGTTTTAACTGCGTGTGAGAGCACGTAAAAGAGCACGATTGTACTGTATTCATCCGCACAGAGCATCCCATCTCTTAATATCAGCATCTCGCTTACATTTCATAGGCAAGTGTTCCTAATAAACAGCTAAACTCACATTGTGGCTTGCTTACAAGATTTTCATCATAACTATATCTGGGGAGACTAGCGTACATTAAATTGAATTCTCTGCTTACTTGTACCATCCATTCCATTACCTAAACTTACATATACATTCCTCACCAATGTTTTTTATGCACATATTTTTACATTATGAACATGCAGAGCCAACTACAAACTCAAAGGGATGTGAGCCAAAAGTAAGCTTGCAGTTCCTTCAGCAAAAAGCATTGAAAGAATTTGTGCGAAAAATTCAAGAGAACAAAACCACGTTTCCTTGATAATGGGTACTTCCTTTCGATGTAAGGTTAGAATACGAGTAACGCTCTTGAGTATCAGTGTAAGTAAAAGAAATAATGTTGAATGAAACGAAGAATCTTAATTCTGTTCCTTTATCTTGCAATAAGTGACTGAACTATATGTGCTATATGTACGGACGAGATCGGTACAGCGCCAAGATAGGAAAAGAAGAAGGCTCGCTTTAGCTGCATATTTCATATGTGTTTTGCATTCTACCTTCCTGCTCCTCGTCAAAAATGTTCACTTTGTCAATTATAGGCATACGCCAGGATTAACAATCTATACTATGCACATTGTCGAGACCGTATGAGTTATAAAGTTATATAATGTACCAGCAAAAAATCAATAACCGTTTTCTTTGTTTTTTTCCTGGTCAATTGGCGTACACGTGGACTTTTAAAATTACGGAAGTTTTTATTGCTCACAACATAAAGTTGAAACAAATGTAATTAACTATATTTTACACATATCAATGTCAAACACTAAAGGCATTTCCTGGCGGACATGACTACCCTAAATACAAATTGTTGCGTGTTTTAGGATACCCTGGTGGCGAATAGCGTTTCACTTATCTGACGATAAGTGAAAAATAAGTAGCTGCTTTATTCATTTCCGAATACCGAACACGTGTAATTTTATGCCACGCTAGCATGTTCGTTCACAACCTATACAGACGGGATCAATGTAATTACCTATATTTTATTGATATCTTTGTTAGACACTACATGTATTTCCTGGCGGACCTTTAGTAGGAACACGACATGGCATGTCTTCCGTAAATACAAAGTGTTTTCGGATATCCTGGCTTCCTGGATGTCTGTTCAATATTGGTCGGATAAGGAAAGCAATATAAATGAAATAAAACGTTTGCAGGTAGCATATATTGTCATTCAATATTCTCATTACACTCATTTCAAGTTGTACCATTGACGAGCGTGCTTGTGGCAAAGGTGTGAACAAGCAAAATTCAAAATGGGTGTTTTAAAGTTGCTGACTTTTGTTCAATTCATATGCTTTAACGTCACGGCTGTTGAAATCCAAAAAATTTCTCAATCTTTAATTGTTAATTCAAATACTCTCTTAAACTCATTTTCAAACTGTTTTCTTCATCTCACCACTTACGAGTTTCGTTGGAAGCAAGAAACCTCTTCGCACTCTATTATTGATCGAAGTAAATATTCCGAAGATTTCGCACCATTTTCGCAGCCAATTATTATCAGTAAATACATTTCACGGATTGAATACTTAATTTCTAGTCACAAAAAGCCATCAAGGAAACAACGCACATCTCCCAATTCCAACTATAGCTTAAAAGGTTTCGTTTTTCCTTCGCGTGTTCATAACAAGCCATGTGTGGTCCAGCTCTATATTCTTCTGAATATAGCTAAACTTCCCAAAGATTTCCAACGAGATTTTAAGTTTTCATATGAAGACCATCATGACTCAATTCTAGCCATGGGGAAGCAGTACACAGCAAAGGAAATAAGTAGAAGGGTTCCCTACTATCTTCTAAAGCGAGGTGTTTATGCGATACTACTTTCCGACGACCCAGAAAATTACTTGCAGCTTTGGTTCCGTTATAAGAATTTAAGGAGAAATTTTAGTGACCGTTTCAAAATTGCCAACTATTTCACGATCATACTAGCAAAGTTTTCGCCCATAACAAGAAAGTTCGAGCACTTATTTTTCCTTTACAAAAGCAACCGCTTTCTTGAACATCATTTCCACTGGCTTTATCTTGGAAATGCAAGTTTGGTAGCACAATTAGACGCAGATGGAGGTTTGCAAAAACATATCGACATGACATTGGCGACAGCTTTTGAAACAAAAGCAGGAACATGGTTAGTAATCCCAATAAACATGTTGCTAAGCGACTTTAACGAGCTACTTGAAAATATGTCTGGAGCTACAAAAGGATTTACACGTAAATTGGGATTTCGAAACTTTAGGTCTTGGATGCTTTCTGATGTATTTCTGTTTCATATTGCATTCCCAAACTGCACCATCTCTAAAAATATAATGGAAGCACAACGTGCTGGCGTCATTAAAATTGACCATCCATCGGCACTTTACTTTGTAGAGGAAAAAGCTATTGAATTCCTCACTTGTGGAGGGAGTGAAGTGGCCTTCGTTTCATTGATTGGATACGTATCAGCTTTTCATCAGACGATATGGAGTTGGGGTATTATTCTTTCACTTGGCACAATCCTTTTTGTGTTAATAATTTTACAATTTAAACCTATTACTTCAAATACATCGAACACGATGAACGCTATATTTTTCCCAATGGATACATTTTTTGAACAAGGCAACCCGATTTATGGCGAAGCGATTAATCATCCATGGATGTTCTTCGTCTCAGCAACTTGGATTCTCGCTGGAATTGTGCTAAGCAATGCTTATAGAGGAGACAACATATGTGAATTAACAGCACCGATTTCTCCAACTAAACCTACCACATTTGAGCAGCTCGTCAATAAAAATTTCGTTATTGTCACACACTCGGATGGAGAGGCAATTTCTGGTATTATTTCAGGTATTCTAAAAGCCTCAGATTTTGTTATGAAACTTTTAGGTCGAAATAATACAAATGAAAAGCATATTGCCAACATGCTTTCGACGATATTGGAGGACCAATACGAAGCCTACAGTATTGCAAAAAAATATTACAGGGTTATTGGAATAGTTAAAAAATTCACTGTAGACGAATCTTTTAAGGTAGCAAAACAAGGAACTTCGGGATTTGTAAACATGATCAAAAATTGTAGCCTAATTGCTTTCATGAGCTTGTCAGACGAGATTTTTCAGGCTATGATGCTACTTGAAAACATACTTTATTCCGAGGAAAGACATGATGACATCAAATTTGTTAGTCGTAGTAAGGAAGATTTTCTTGTTGCAAGATACGGATGGTCAATTTCATCTGTAACAATTCTTACAACCGAACTCACAAGAAATTTGGCTATTCTTGTAGAGTCAGGGATCCGAACAGAATGGAAAATTGTAGAAAAATTTGTTAAGAATTTTAATGCTACTGCACAATTCCACTCAAAGAGCCGTATACCAAGGGCACTTTCACTGAAAGGAAATGTTCCTGTAATTTTCTTTGTTCATGTTGCATTACTTTCGTTATCAACAATCACGTTTCTTTTGGAACAGGATTCAGTATTGTGGTTATGTAAAAATTTAAAGAAGGGCTTTGTTCGAGAAGCTTAAAAAGTAGAGCTTATTTATAACGCTTATACTTAGAGCTAATTCAACAAAAGTGATTGCCTTATTCGCGATCATTATGATTCTTAAACAGATTATTGATTACACTATGTCACAATTCATATTACATGGGACTATAAGGATTGCTAAAATGTCAATTTGTATTTGCATTTGCACAATTTACAAATTGTAACAAAATTGTAATGAATTGTATGCACAGTAGCAAAGAAAACGATATTTGCATAAATTCAACCCGTACGTTGCTTGTTGTATAATAGTATAATATTCATATAATACATTTACTGATGCCTTATTCTAAAAACGTGAACCACTAACATAGCTGTAATAAATAACATTTTTATGCACACAATATTTGTGTGCCAACTTCAAGTATCAAAAGCCTTTGAAAACTTCTCTGCGTGTATGAAGAGTCCATTCTAAATCTCATTATCTGAAACTTAACCCGACTCCTTCCTAATTTTTTAAATGACGAGATATAACATAGTGAAGGATAATTCTATCCTTATGAAATAACATGATAGAATATAGAAGAGGATAGCCGAATTATAGATTTATTGTGTTGTGGTGGAACTATGGAGAGATGTGTTTCCTGGTCACGGTCGCGACTGTCTCTTCATTGACATAGTATTTTACATTGATATATTTATAACACATTAAATACCTACTTTGTCATGATCATCCTGATTCTAAATAATGACCGCATTCTTAAGATTCGCAAGGATTAGTAATATGTGACAATATTATAATGATGAATGTCCGCATAAGCTGCGGACAGATTTCATACGTAAGTCAGTTATTTCATACATCATTTCAAACGGATGTCAAACATATTTAACCTAATTATAGATCATGCGGATTGCTTGCATATCACGGTGTCGACCAGCGTGACTATATGCGGTATAGAATTTGGTAGAACATAATGCTGCGTAAAATGGGAGCACAAAATTCATGCGTTGCAACTTTATTTTTTGCCTAAAGATGATTAGCAAGTTGCAAGCCCATGCAAGTTGTGAGCCCCAGAAAGTAGGATCATTTATACTAAGTTTGCCAAAACAAATACAGTAAGCTTGAGCTGTAGCAATTTATCATTGAAGATGCTTGTTCTTTATTTTGCACCTCCACACCCTATCCTTCTGTCCCCTTTTATCTGATTCAGATTGAGAAAAGCGTACGCAATTATTGAAGGGTATGGTCACAAGTTACTGGTAAAAATGTATCTTTCCATTCTAAGTTCTTACTGTAGTCGTAGTGCTTCTTTAGTTTTTGTTCTACTCCTTCGTACTGTCTTTGTCTCCAAACGTATATACCTATAAAATATTGTATGTATCTGAAAACACTTTTTTCGTTTCACGTATTATTCCTCCATCAACATTGCGACGTATTTACTTAGCACTCGACTTTTTGCAGAAGGAGCTGAAAGCTTACTTTATGCTCACATCCACTTTAGTTTGTAGTCAGCTCTGCATGTTCATAATGTAAAAATATGTGCATAAAAAACATTGGTGCGCATGTATATTGTAAGTTCAGGTAATGGAATGGATGGTACAAGTAAGCAGAGAATTCAATTTAATGTACGCTCGTCTCCCCAGATATAGTTATGATGCTAATTCTGTAAGCAAGCCAAAATGAGAGCTTAGCTGTCTATTAGGAAAACTTGCATATGCATGAAATCTTCGCGAGATGCTGATATTAAGGTATGGGATGCTCTGTGCGGATGAATACAGTAGAATCGTGCTCTTTTACGTGCTCTCACACGCAGTTAAAACGAATATACATTTGGTTATATGGTATTCATCCGAACAGAGCATCATCTCATCACTCAATTGCATCACCTTGCCTAGATATATATTTTCATAACAGAAAGCTAAGCTCACATTTTGCCTTGTAATTTTTTGTATTAACCCATACATGGTTTAGGGCTCATATTTTTGCAGTATACACATGTTTAGAGATTTGGAGCTAGTTGACATCTTCTGCGTTACGTTGTTGGTTGGTGGTATTAGCTAGTGAGGGAATGAACGCAACGAGTAAGGCAAGAATACAACGCAATGTGTGCACACGTATTCATTTTCACTGTAACCTTCCTTTTTTGCATTTGAAAGAAAGGAAAGAACATGCGTGAAATGCATGTCTGAGCAAATGGCGGACGCCAGGCTGAGATGAATCCTAAATTGAGAGGATGATGTAAGCTCTGAGTCCGCATGAAGATTTTTGTTAGAAACTAAAGGAAGAGCATACAAAAAACAGATCACAAAAAATACACTCGGCTAGGCAGACTAGGAACGGGTACGAAAGTGAGCCCAATGTAAGCTCGCTCTCTGTACACAACACATAGCACAAACGCCCTTGTGAGACATAAGTGAGCATGAGGTACCACGTTGAGCAGGCAGACTTTCTGAGTTTGATAGAAAATCCTTCATTTCTTCCTTGGCTGAGCTCCGGATCCGACCACTTGGCTGGAGCTGTGCCCGTTTGCACACTCTAGCCAAGTGGTTTTACTATTGAAAAAGTTAAATTATAATACGATTGGAATATCTTCATTTGTTAAGTTACAACTGTGACGATGTGACTTTTTTAATTTTCGTTGTGGTTGACTAATTCACTCATTGTTATTATTACGAAACAACAAGACAAGTATGTAATCATCTGCTAAAACAGTAGAAGTAGTAGAGTGATGGCTATAAAAAGCGGTTGATTGTGTTTGGTTTAAGTTTTAGAGAATTCCTAACAAAAATTGAACGACGGAGTATTTTACCTGTAAGTAAAACTATCCTTAAATATTGGTTATAATCTTGTTTTTCAATTAGCATTCCGACTCAATGTGAGAAGGACAAGGAAACATTTACAAGATATTAGAATGGTGGAGTAGCTTTTTCCCTATTCCCATGGTTCAATTTAAATGACGAACTATTGTGGAATGTGTTAATTTGTGTTTGTGTGTTATTATACAATGAATGGACTGGGATTCCGCTTGATTCGTAATACCTTGATTAAAATATTAATTTCATGCTTTTATTTCTTCTGACTTTAGATTTAACAACAGCTTTAAATGGGCAGCGGAATACTCTCTCTCCATCTCTTTGTCATCCCTCCACCATATTCTCGATTTCATTTTCTCGGAAAAAAAGTAAGAACTAAAGATCTCATTGCCTTTTTAGCATTGCGTAGCATAGTACTTCAAATGCACCATAATAATTAACAAACTATAATAATGCGTATATTAACACACTACGCTACGCTATTCGGGCTTCTCATTCGTATTGCATAATGCACATAAAACTTCAAATCCATGGAATCCTTCACCACATTTTATTTGTATATGTTATGGTTGCTTGATCAGGTATTTAATCCATATGTGTCAACCATCTATCGTTAGTAACTACAGTAGATATTTTAGAGATTTTAACTAGGCATTGATACGGATACTGTTTGAATTGTAGGGATAAACCCGTTTTGCATATTTAAAAGAAGTTTTGAGCAAAGTTGCATGTTAAACTAGACCAGTTTCAATAGTTTTTAACCTACTCTGATTATCGTGGCAGTTATTTTTGGGTATAAAAAGAAGCCGTGCTTCTTTTCTTCCAGTAAATCCTTTCGTTACAAGAAACGTTTCGTATTACATTGTTTGTTTGTTGAAACCAACATTAGAGCGTATGCCTATTCCCAACTTAGTTACTGGCCACTAAAAACAGCATCGTGTGTACTTTGTACTTTGGCAACAGCAAAGAGAGTAAGCTGGAGCAGTAGCAATTTAGCATTGAAGATGCTTGTTCTCCATACTGCGCCTCCAGACTCAATCTATTCTTTTGTCCCCCTTTATCTGATTCAGAGGGAGAAAAGCATATACCATATTACTGAAGTGTATGCTCACAAGTTACTAGTAGAAATGTTTCTTTCTATATTCAATTCTTTCTGTAGTCGTAGTTCAGCTTGAATTTCTCTCCTACTCCTTTCTTCTGTGTTTGTCTCGAAACGAAACGTATACATATATAATATTGAAGCTACCTGGAAACGTTTATTTGTTTCATATGCCTATTATTCCCTGTTAAATGTATTGCGGAGTATTTATTTAACACTCCAATCATGTCTCCTACTATTGTGCAGCTTCTGAGTGGAGAGTGTAGATTAGATTCCGATGAGTGATGTGTATTATGTTCATTCTTAATCGCTTATTAGCGTTTTCAGCCTTTAGTACACACAGACTGATTACTAGCCAGCCAGCCTTACATAGAGCCTTGCGTAAATTTATACACTACTTATAGCATTTCGTGCATCTTATTCATATTGCATAACGCATGGAATTCCTCACCCCAGTCAGCTTGCATGATACAATTGTTCAATTGTCTGATCAGGAATTCAATCTCTCTCTGCAAGCCATCCATCGCTACTTACTACATTTTTGATTTTATATAAGTGGACACTGATATGCTTTGTTTAATTTATTGGTGTAAAACCGTATTAAATACTTAAACGAAGTTTTGAGCAAGAGTTTTAATTGTTTTGGATTTATTCTCATGTTAGTGACTTTACTAATTATTGGATATAAATTCAAACTATGCTAGAATTATTTATTTGAGTCCCTTTTAATAAACGTAGTCGGACTTCACGGCGTATTAGCTTGATTTATGAATTAATTATATGTTTTACTACCTTTTGATTTCAGATTGGAAATTGATGCAAGTGCGTGGAATGGACAACCTGACTCTCTCTCTCTTGGTCATCCCTAGCCTACACGTCCTCATTTCGTTTATCTTCATTCCAAGGTAAGACTTCAGTCTCATTTTCCCCTTAGCTTGGCATCTTTAGGCAAAAAGTATAGTTACATAGTTACATCGCTGATGAATTTTGTGCTCCAGGATATACAGTATTATACTGTGCCTAATATTATACCATATATATTATGCGTGTCAATTAGCAAATTAGAAAGATGGAGTCAGTGCTATTTCAAGGTTAACCTATGAAAATTAGATTTTTATTATTCCCGTGGAATTATTCTTTGGCATGTAAGAGAATGAATTATATGTACATTTAGTATACGTTACTCAGCAGCATATTATTCGAATTGGATACATGTACCACGAGCACTTACATAAGATATGAAAATGGAAACACTTGACTCCTCCAAACATTTATATCAAAACGTTATTTTTGTTTTTGAACAATATTTCCCCTAAATACTTGCAACGCATTTAGTTAACTGTCGACTTTGTATATCTACCCTCCGAGCTTAATTATGAATAGATATAGAATAGACTACTGGATGCATTTCTCCATTATTCCATTCGATGTTATGTTGTAATAAGGACAATGTTTTTGAAAATCAGTGTAGGCAAACGTAGATGAAAACGATTTTTGTGTGCTACTGTATTGTGTTATATTATTTTTCGTATTTATGCATTACGTAGACATATAATAGAGGGTGTCGATGGCATCAAACTACCAAGTGCGTAACTCGTTGCACGGTTACTGCACATCGCAGTACATTAGTGTTTTTTGCATTTGAGAATTTTTAAGTCATTTGAACCTGTAGGAATGGTCAAATACTTAGTAAATAAATATATAAAAACGCTATATACTGGGTGATTAAAAACAAAAAGCTTTGCATAAGTTTGTATTATGAAGTTGGTGTTACTTATTCGTTTGGGTTTGGGTTACTCATATACATTCATATGCAAGGTCTATAACATTGTCATTTGCTTTCATTTTTGAATTCGCCATTTGGATTTCACGATTAATTTAACGGCGTTGTTTCTTGTGATTTCAGATGGAGAGAAACATAAACATAGAAAGGAAACCTGATTTCCCCCTTTAACTTTATCCATTAAAAGGTACGACTTCAAGATCTCTTTGCCTACATTAGCATATTTAGTTAAAAATGAAGGGGCATTATCAATGACCTTATCTCCTCCAAAAATTTATGGAGTTTGGTATGTAGGGCTGCTTCAGTCAGTTAACCAGTATGTGTATGCACCACTTACTTCGCCCACACATTTGCGTAACATATTAACATTAACAATTCACAGTGAAACCAAAAATAATTGCAAAACAGTTGGATTTCATTACCCGATAAATGACACAAATATTTAATGACTGAAAACATGTAAAAGTTTTATCGCGTATGCACAACCTGGGAAGATATCACTCTTATTCAAGTAGAATTATCGTTTGCTTACTGCTAATTTCGATGTTAAATTCCATTTTGTATAGTTATAATGGATAGTTCTGGTCGAATTTGTTAAAGAACAAAATGCAACATTTACTTCATTATTAAAAAAAGAAAACAAGTTGTTGTTTCTTCATATGGTATTCTTACACAGTATTCAATGCAAGCGATTACCTGAAAAAATCTTCAATATATTAGTCTTTTGCTTGCTAGTTTATTTAAATATAAATTCACGTTACTACTTTTTATGTTCTTTTAGTTTAAAAATGACGTGTTAAAAAGGTGTTGATTGCATTCAATTTCTAGGTTTTCATATGGGTGCATGTTCACCTACGATCCATACTGTTTAATCCCAAAAGTTTAAATGATAATTGAAACTTTTTCTGCAATTCAATGGTGTGAAATTTATTAAGCATGCTCACTGAATTAAATTTTATGTTACAGGAAAACTCTTACCGTTTCATTGCATGAGCCAGTCTCTGGTCCTGTGTCGCACTCGCAGCCCATTACGGAAAATCAGTTTAAGAAACCAGGTAATGCTGTAATTTTGAAGCAAATTTTGCTTTGCTACCCACGCATAAATGCTGGCCGGAAATTATGTCATACCAACAACATCAAATTTTCATCTTCTTGTTTTGGACGTCATTTGAAAAAATTATATTGAAATGATTAGCATACGTATTTAGACATAAGATTTTGTCCGACTTACATTAAGTTAGTGTATTTAATAGGTTAACGTTAATTTGTACAATGTAATAGAAGTTTTCAACGCATCATTATCATCACATCATTATCGCCAATGAAACATTGAAGGTATTATATCAAGTTGGAGGCTAATTTAATAATTTTAGGAAATTTTCTATTTTCTTCATTTAAGTGAATATTAATAAAGTTGGTGGGTTTAGGATCATGACTCGGTTAAAATTGTACCAAGGTAGTTCTATTTTAGTATTTAAGTGTATCGCCAGTCTTTCCAACTTGCCTTCTAATCAATTTACTTTAAAAGTAGAAAGTAGTTGAAATGAACCCTAGAAAACTAGACTCGAGTAAACTTGTCAATTGGTTTTTTGTTTGCGGTACGAATAGTAAAGTTAAGTCGTCACAAGGCTAAAATATTAACTGCACTGGTTAGAAAATATTCCAGCATGCAGGAATTTATTTGATTATTATTTATCATTTGAGTTTTGTAACTTCACTCCGATTGCAATCAAAGTAGATAGCAATTTGTGCACTTTACAACCAATGTTTAAATTAAGGTATGTTAGAATTCTGGGTGATAAGTAGTAAAGTGAATCGGCTTTCACAAACAGGCAGAGAATCTGGGTTGCAAAATTTTAGGATGCTTCCTTTTATCGCAGCCATTCTCAACTCTTATCCTTCATATATATAATAGATAATATATTTATTCTTACATATTCAAGATATATAAGAAGTTTTGATAATTTCTTCAGTGCTCTTCTAACTGAAGTATTCTCAGTGTTTGTAGTTCCAGCCAAATTTGCTCTTCAATGACATCACAGCAATCCCAGTGATTTATAACAAACTTGTCATAAAATCGACAGTTGCGCCTACTGTTGCAGGAACTTCCTCAGCATGATTAGTTTTAAAATGTAATATTATTTCGCTAGCACATATTTACTATTTCAACAGTCCTTTTTTTATCTTATCGCTTTCAAAGTAGAAAGTTTTAAGCGAGAATTTTATTGTTGAAATAACAGTTATAGTTATTATATGTTCTGCCCATTATCCTATCCCCAACCATGCCAATGAACTTCCCAGCTTTTCTGTTATTCAGAAATATAAATGCATCTTCAAAATTTGAAAGTTCATCATAGTATTCCCTGTCGTTTCTCGGCAGAAATCCAATAAACTTGTAACACCCTTCGGGGGATGTGAGGTCGTTCCTGAAGGTGGTATCCACTGCCTGTTTGGTTGCTTTGTTCACCAGACGACATGCCAGCATAGTCTTCAAGTCAAGTTTCCGCACATTCTCAAAGGATTCATTTACAAGACCCCATTTAAAGCCATCTATAGTCGTGGTTTCAAAAATCTAGCATTCTTTGTCAATGCACGACTCACAAGCTGATCTTGTCTGCTATAGATTAGAGTTTGGTAATCTCGGTCTGATTGCAATCAAAGTAGATAGCAATTATAACATTTTTTGTTATCGAACAAATGTTTGAATTTACTTAACTGGTTTATTTTAATGACGAATTTAGGATTGCAAAGATGTAATTCTGCAATGGTTTTGTAACCAAATAATAACTGTACGCTCGTCCTCATTTCTTGTATGGCAGTAATCGGTCTCAATATAAATACATATTTAGCGGATTTCAATATATACAACAGATTAAATTTGTCTTCACTATTCGTCAACAAAAATAACGGGACGTTCATTTTGAGCGCACAAAGTTTTGCGTGTTATTTTATATAGCAGCACCAGCTAATGGCTTTCAAAGTAGAAAGTATTTCAGCTACAATTTTATAATTAATTTCATTTATTGATTAAATCTTTGTAATAATTCAAAACTAAAAAGAGAATGAAACGGTATAATGCAATTTAAGCCTGTAAAATTGTCAGTTAAAAATGTAATGAAGATAATAGTGAAGTATTGCTATCTCAATAGAAACAGTTGGCGTGTTTACTTCTTGTACCGTAGGTAATATGTACTTCAAAAGGCTCTAGCTTTGGTAAGTGAGCAGCTTTCAGAATTTGAAGATGTTCCATCTCATCTGATACAGGGAAGTGTTGCTTGAGATTGAGAGATATCTTGTTGTAAGACTAAGTAGAATTGAGTCGTCAACGTAGACTTCTGTATTTTGCTAGGAACTTAATTTATAGTCTTTTATGTAAAGACAGTATCTAATTGCTTTCAAGGTAGAAGCTATTTAAGCTATAACATAATAACATTACCAAAACGGAACCCCGTCTTACTTAAACTAGCACAAAATGAAAATGTAGATGGACAGATAAAATCCGAATCGGCCAGTGAATTTTGATCAGGACGCGATGCCTCCGTGTCCACCCACGAATAAGTTGGTTCTGGAGGTGGGACCTTTTCCCTTACCTCTCGATGCAGAACAACGCTTCTCATTTCCTCATCCAAGTAAACTAGTATTTCGCAGGGAGGAAGCATGTTCGTTGAAAGCCCTGCAATTTCTTCCGTTTGCTCCATCATGCAAGTTCTTTCGTGAACCCTGAAGTTTAATGTTAGTGGAGTGTTAGTTTAATTAGTTTAATGACTATCTTTAAGTTTTATATGCAATCATTTAGTTGAACTTCTTTTTTCTATTGCTTGCTAGTCAGCAATTGTTCACCAGCTAATTGTTTTCAAAGTAGAAAGTTGAAAGTAATTATGCAGAGCTTCAACCTCGAAGTACCAAAGCTATAATCCCCTGTCTGAAAATATTGAATGTGTTTGCGGTGAGTGATGGGCTGGAAGATACTAGAAAATTTAGGAATTGTTTTTGATCTTCCGCCTCCGTCGAACAAAAATGCCTTTTTGTAATTTTCATACCATCCAAATCTGACGCCCTAGCATAGGAAACCTTACTTTTCTTCTGTGGTGATTCTCTACCAGTGGCGCTTGCGTAATCCTTAGTCTACGAAACCTCACCATCCTCTTTATTCTTACTCTGCTTCGGGCACTCTTCAATAACAATGATCCATCGTCGTCGTCTTCATCAACGGGATTCATGTAAGTAGTAGTATATATAAGACGATGTAAGCATGTAAAGGAATTCGAAATGCCAATTATATTGCAAAGGCGTAAATTTGCAAGGGTTCTTATTTCAATTCTGCATTCTGTTAAATCACAACGGGACATATCTTCAAACTGCGCTGCACCACAAGTACGGTCGGCACAAGCATTCATTTTGATCGCATGTGTTTGGAACGGATGTAGATGAGCATATTCACTTGTCCGCAGAAACTCTGTTAGTGAATAAGCGGGTAGGGCTAGTTCCGTCTTGCTGATGTTATCATGCCCGATTTTTTGTTGGACTCGCGGCTTCGCACGGTTTCCTGTCTCCGCTGCTTGGAAGTTGATATTGTCCACATTCTTCACATCCGTGATCACTATTAGATCCATTTCATCATAGTTATCACTGTAACTGTGCACATACGAGCTACAATATTACAACAGGCTAACGATGTCTGCTACAAGGAGCAAGTTGCATAGAATTATCAATTTTTGATGTAAAGCAATGCATATAAGTATATTATGCACGAAAACATATTAAATATTATTTGATTAGAAGCCCCTTTGTTAAAATCTTGCCTTATGGCCAAATAAAGTTCCACCGTAAAAACACAACACAATATGAATGTCAAGTAGGTAAATGTATTAACACAAAGCGCAAGAGGTAATGATATTCTTTAAAGTTTACAATTTTACAAAATTTGACTCAAAGTTCACAAAGCTAAGTAGTAGCAGTTTTGCATTGAAAGATAAATCATAACCAAACAATAATATGGTGAGTACTTTAAAAAGTTACATATTAATACTTATTTAGTTAGTTATTTCTTGCAATGTAGATGCAAGTATGGGTCGCCCATGATAGCAATGTCGACATTTTCGTCGTTTATGCAAATCAATTGTTCATTTTCGTAGACATATGCAGTGTAATGACCCTCATTTTTGGTGGCACCATGATGAGCAAATTGGAATCCGTGCAAAATTTGTTTTCAGGAGTTCTGAAGTTGCCCTTTTTTGCCTGAAGTTATCGAAATGTTTAGCCATAACAAATAAAGAGTTAGGAGAGGTAGTTGCGTCTCGTCTACAATTTACTTGAGTAGATCCACAATCACAATGATAATCAATAATTTCGTCCTTAAGTGCAAATCGTATTCCATCCGCCACCGAAGTTGTTGGAGGAATGCATATGCAAAATTCATTATCTTCAGTTATGCTTAAATTTCCACAGGAACAGGTTAGTGTCTTGTTAAGGGTAATTTTTGCGGTTTTGCCCAGACTGGTTGTAATAGCTTCCGTGGTAATCAAAGCAAGAAGAAATTCGGAAGCGTCATTTTGCTCATTCCCGCGAAACTGCGGAAGTTCGAAATCCAACTCAGCTTTCAAGGTCTTCATGTGTTCATATGTTTTAAGTGATGACGGTTTATATATTGCGTCATGATATTTGGACATTATACTTGCATTATACTCGTTGGAGATAAGCACCACGAAATCCGAGTCTATGTCAGGTTATTTAGTTTTTGAATTTGTAATATGGTAGTTTGTTTAGTTAATTTCGAAATGCAGTGCAATGCTAGATAATGTTAGTTTGTATCGTTTTCTTTGTATAACTACATTGTTAGCACGCAAAAATACTTATTGCATGGGATATTAAAACGTACTTGCTACCAAGTAAAAAAGATTGGAGAATCATGTAATAGTGTTGCAGAACATATGACTAGATTACAATTACTATATTTTGTTGTGAGACCAAGTAGAATTAAGTCGTCAATGTAGACTTCTGTATTTTGCTAGGAACTTAATTTATAGTCTTTTATATAAAAACAGTTAATTGCTTTCAAGGTAGAAAGTATTTAAGCTATAACATTACCAAAACGGAACCCCGTTAATTTTGTTTATTAAAGTACTGATTTCACAATTGAAATATGAGCAAATAAATGTTTCTCGCAAAAACTTAAAATTTCAAATCTTTACTTGCTTATTCTCACATACTTAGGAGCCATTCAAAGTACAGTTGGTTTAAAATATATGGGTTGTCAATGAATTCCCAACTTGCACTGAAATCCATGAAGTTGAAACTTACTTGGGTCCTTCAGGTCCCAAACTGCAGAGAAAGTATCGTAATTTCAGTCTCTAAATGATGTACTACTTCCATTGCTTTCAAAGTAGAAAGTAACTGGAAAGAATGACGCTGTCGTTCCCTTTCGAGGGTGGACAGACAATAGCGAGGGTTTTCATATCTGGAAACACTACATTTTTGGTCTTCTAATGAGCTGATTTTGGATTCAGTTGAAATAAGGTGCATGCTTCTAACAACTGCCCACGAATTCGACGTGGAAAGTCAAGGTAAAGCTCGGAAAGGGTCTCAACAAAAGGTCCAATATTCCTCTTTAGCCACTCCATTCTATCCTCTTCAAATTTTATTTGCACATCTGGCAAGAACAGAAATTTTAGGCGAGTATACAGAATCACATTGGGCTAGAGAAAGTTGCTTTCATCAGCATGGGAAATTAATAATATCTCCTTTCTCATTGCATATTGACCAATTAAATTATTTGCATGAGGTGATTTTTTTTATAAAAGTAGCTAATTGCCTTCAAGGTAGAAAGTAATTAAGCCGTGCCCTTTAAGTTATCCGTTTTGTTAATTTGATGATACAGATGAATACCACAACTAGTATGCCACTTAACAACAACATGGCTATGATTCATAGCAATATTTCGATTTCTGAGGTCATTCTTTTCTGTGTATTTCATATAAATAAGAGGAGAAATAGTAATTAGCTAAGCAAGGTGAATAAACAGTCTCCGCTCGGTTTGGAATGTGTCATTGCACTTACAAATGAATTCGAAAACCCGAAAATCCCAAATGGTTGATGATCCTCCGATCACCGATGCTGGATATTCGGGGCGAGCCACGGGTACAATGAAATTGTTTTGATAATCAGCATTGGAAATCTTCGCAATTCGTTCACCACCTCCTCCGTATTCCATCTTTAAAGCAAAATTCTTGTTGCAAAAATTATGTACTATTTCGATTGCTTTAAAAGTAGAAAGTA
>JAANSM010001199.1:0-20165 GCA_036850725.1 Orchesella villosa | reverse complement strand
ATTGTAAAGCTGTTCACTGATTACTCTTGCATTTCACAGCTGTTTCGAAATCACTTGCATGACACCAGTTTCTCTCTCACGAGGGCGTACTTTAATGCATCAGCTGGCACACTTACTCTTCTATTTACTTGGATTTATCGTAGGTGGAGCTCCACGTCCCATACTCACATCTGTGCTTGCTTCTTCAGAACACTTTCACAAATTATATTATCCTTTGTCAAATTATATTTCCTCCTTACAAACGTGCTTTTACACGTCTCTGTTCTCATTACAATACGCCGTTTCACCGTTTCTCTCGAGCATCCCTGTGCAGCTTTTGCTTGCTGTTCGAGCACCTATTTTAACCTTTTGCCTTCTGTCCAGCATCCCTGTACAGCTTTTGCCTTCTGGTTGAGCATGCTTTCCAAGCCTTTGCCTTCTGTTCGAGCATACTTTTTAAACTGGACTTTTCTGATTCAGATTCTAGATCAGATACATTTAAGTACTTTGCATTAAACTGCGTTGTCCATATATGCAGAACCAATGCCGTGTTTCCTGAACACGTTCCAAAGGGAAGTAGGGTTGTAGCGAATTTGTATTAATTAACGCATGTTCTCTCCCAAGGTAGCAGCAGCAAAGAAACATGTTAGGTTTATCCTCGCTTAGTTTTACCAGTCACCGATTGTAAACGAATTTTGATCGCTTCCTTCTTTTCAGCATTTATCTTCTGTACGAGCATCGTTTTCAAGCCTTTGCCTTCTGATCGAGCAAACTTTGCTAAATTCCACTAGGGATATTCAGGGTTAGATCAGATACATTGATTGATGTGCTGGGTTAGGATGTTTTCATGCAGAACCAATCGAACCAATTCCTGAACAAGTTCGAAAAAGGAGTATGAAACAGAAAATCCAACAGAGAAACATGTTAGGTTAGTTCCTCGTTTAGTTTCTCCAGTCACCAGTTGTATACGGATTTTGATCGCTTCCTTCTTTTCAGCATTAAACTTCTGTTCGAGCACCCTTTTCAAGCTGTTACCTTCTGTTCGAGTTTCCCTTTACAGCCTTTGCCTTCTGCTCGAGTTTCCCTTTAAAGCCTTTGCCTTCTGCTAGAGCATAATTTTCAAACCTTTACCACCTGTTCGAGCATACTTTTAAAACCTTTACCACCTGTTCGAGCATACTTTTCAAACCTGTGTATCGGGCATCCCTTTTATTAGGCTGGACTTTGCTGATTCCACTATAAATGTTCAAGGTTTGTGCATAATATGGATTACGAGAAAGACCTTATATCAATTGGTAACGTCTTTGGATTACGATGTTTTTTGTCCATAACCAATTTCCTGAACACGTTCTAAAATGGAGTATGATTTATGAAACAGAAAATCCAGGAGAGAAGCATGTTGGGTTTATCCTCACTTAGTTTCAGCAGTTGTAAATGAATTTTGATAATTGATGAGGGAATGTGAATACATTTTAATTAATTTTGGTAATGTAAATGTTGGGGTTGAATAGTATAGGGTGATGAGTGAGGTGTGAATGTTGGTTGAGAGACATTGAACTTGAGAGTTGGTAGACGGCAAATGGGTTATAAGTGTATGAATTAAATAACGTTTGTGTACTGATTGTATTGCAAAAGTTTATGATTATTTGAAGGGTCTGTTTGAATCGTTTATTCGCATTAGCAAATTAAGATGATTGATTGATTTGATTGAGTTTAACGAATGTGGTGAAGCGTAGATGCGTAGAAGGTGGTTTGGTAATAGTGAATGTAATTTAATGTCACGAATTCTTAGGAAGTAGGATGATGATGCATTTCAAGTGTTTGTCATGTTAACATGGAAGAGATGATATATATGTCATGTAAATGCAAATAACGAAAGTGCAGTATTAGAATGTGTTATTTCCCTTTGTAGAAACGGATATAGCGAGAGAAAGGTCAATAGATGTTGTGCTAATTAATGTAAAAAAAAACGAAAGCCTTGATGATGAGTCTTCCTCGTTACATAATACGTTGCGTAAATTCCTCAAAGTTTCATCATAACTCTTGAACTTTCATTTTTATATATACTATATGCAAGCGGGTTAGTTAATAACACTTTTCCATTCACTTTTATCGTTTTGTGTAAAAAAACGCGACATTTTTTATTCTCTCGGAATCTTTCCACCCCTATTGAGGACGATACATATAAAATTGTGATGATGCTAATAAGATTGCTGTTATAAGAGTATTTATATTAGTTATGAAAAAATTCCTTAATATCACGAAACGTTCCTAATTAAAACTTAATACAAGACTTCAATTATTATTATATATAAAAAGTGGACATATATCGAATCAAGAGTGCATCATTTGTGCATCACGCGACTTTATTATTATATCATCGATTAGAAAAACCCATCTCCAGTTGGATCGTTCAACCATGGGTAGTTATTTGGGCACCTCATACACGTGTGAAGACGAATCGTCTCCCCTTGCAACTCCTTTGACGTCAGACTGCAACTGTTTGGATTCTACAAATTAAAATTGAAGTGGACACATTAAATTTTTTTATATCACATGAGACGGTAATTTTATTGGATCTTTCGATTACCCCTACATTGCAACTTCTTCCTTCTGGAACATCACACTTGTCCTTCCATGGCTCGAAAGACTTTACTTCAGACTTGGTTCGTGGGTTTTGCATCCACTGGATCACTTGAGTCATTGTTACGAAATACGCGTCATCGTATTTCTCAAGTACCTCATCGATCCAGTATAAAAATGCTTCCAAAAACTCGGGATTGTTTTTCAACCACGCTGCGTGGAAGTACAAACCCAATGGAGCACGATTTTGTTGATAATGTCTGCAAAAAATTCATTATCATTATCAACTATTTCTATCCACATATTTTATTACGTTTAATTTTTATCCTTAATTTACCTGTCAAAGTTGTAGTTGAGGAAGTTGTAAAACTGATCTCCAGTCAGAATATTGTTGCAAGAGTCAACCATGGCACATCCAGGAAGATCTTCTTCGATCGTGGGATCCTCTCTCCTGTCAAGCTCGTTCATCACCATTTCCCAAACAGCGTGAGACCTAGTTGGGCAGTTTTGCAAATTACCGTGACATCTGTGTGGCATCCGGAAGTACATGGTGTATGGCCAAAGTGGAGGGTTGGTTAATGAAGCTGTGATGGTGCTGTCGTACAAAAACGCCTGCTCTTCCATCATCACAAATTGGTTGTTTCCACCCACCCTCAAGTATGGAGCTCTTAATCCCACTACAGAGTTATCTGAAATATTCGCAAACTTCTCCACAATGATCCTCATGCCTGCCATTTCTTTAGCCCAGTCATCAACGGTAGCGTTAGACCAAAAGTTTTCGTCTCCGTTGTGAGTGATGGAGTGGGAAGCGATCTCGTGACCACGTCTATGCATTTCCTGAACTGCTGAGTAGTTGGAGTACTTGTGGGATAAAAAGTATGTTGCTTTGATTTGACATCCGTTAGGGTTCTTCCGTTTACCGTTGAAGATCTCAGTGTACAACTCAATGTTGTTGTTGTTGATAGCATCATCGAACGTTATCGTTATCATCTGTGGAACCTGGGATGATGGAAGGTCTCCAGGGATAGCGGTTCCGTCTTCTGAACAGAAACAGTCGGGTAGCACGCACACTGATTTGTCGCATGGTGGTGCGCGATTTGGATCGTGGTTTATGTCACAGTATGTCTCATCAGAACCGTCAGCACAGTCTTTTTCTCCGTTACAGAAAAGCGTACGTTCCATACATAACTCCATCTCCACAAGCTAATTGACCGTCTGAGCACAGAGGTTCATCGGTGTAAAGCAGGGGTTTTACCTACACAAATAGTATCTTCGTTCACAATTTGCACACTTCATTTGCATATAATATTGTGTGATAAATTTGCATTGTTACCTTTTTTTCTTTGGTTTTTTTTGAGACAGTTTTTAACCTGGTCTTTCCAGTCGCAGGTCTGTTTTTCAATGTCAAACGCAAGACCGGCTGGGCATCTAAGCAGATAATATACAAGATAATTATAAATCGTCCTTGACACGACATAAGATAGTAAAAATGTATATTATGTGTGTGCATATTGGTTAGTGTATGAGTCCAGAAGAGGCTTGTACTGTTGTAGTTGGTATTGTATATGGGGCTTTGTGATACGTGGTGTAGAAGCAAGGAAATAGATTTCTCTTGCAAATGCATTGAAGCGTGTAATGAATAATGTTAATGTTAGTGAATGCATAATATGAATGATTGTGATATATTAGTAAAATGATTGTGTACGCAAACGAGTTGTAGTATAAAATAGTTATTTAGTACGTACCTGATAGCTTGCAGCCCGGAAGAAGTGCACTGAATGACATCACGACAAGAGTCCCCTTCGCCAGCGACAAGCCGGAACCATTCACCTGCCTCCTTTTCTTTGCAGAGCTCCTTTTCGTATTCTTCCGACTCGCCTTTGGTAGCGCTACTACTGCTACCACTGCCTCCACTAGAACTGCTGCCTATCAAATAATCATGAATTTTATTACGTGTGTGATCATTCCTTTCACTTATGCGCAATCGCTCTCCCACTTAATTTTGATGCGTGTTTTGTATATACCTTGGGCAGCGACATGCGCTGCAAGAAACCCGAGTATTATTATAAACCACCGCATCCTGGTAAATGGCCTAATGGCGAGTTTGCAAAAACTTGTGAATACTTAACGGTTCACCGAGTTACGAGGTATAAAAAAATTAGAAAATATAGAGCGAAATCGATGTGTAGATAATTATCTGTTGCACTGTTTTCGTACGTAAAGTAACCAGTTGGCAAGGTACCACCAAAAAAAACTCTCTAGTAGCGCGATTTGCTTAGCGTGGTGCTGATGTTGTTCTCTGCACCAGCCTGAAATACTGACTGAGGGATGCTTGGACATTCACTTTATAAAAGTTTCACGTTTCGCTTCTTCTTCTACTTATGTTAATTTGGACTTTTAGCATTTGCATGATTGGGCGAGAACACATACCTTTCGAAACGTATGTAAGTGTATCTCGTACGTGCTTGTTATATATATATACAATACAAGAACGCCAATGCCAAAGAAAGGGAGAAACGAGAGGTCTCTGAACAAACCATTCGATTTTTACCTTCTTATACACACTAATCGTTACGTGAATAATTTTTTTTGGGCCTTTTGAATTTTTCTTTGTAATGTGGAGCACATACGCTTATAGGACCTTTTAGTCCTCACAAAACAAGTAACCAACTACGAACAAGTTTTTTACTCATTATTATGCAAATGTATGCGTCATTCAGGATCATTTATTGCAACTATGCACTCCTTTTTCGACGTCTGTGTTTTTAAACCGTTTTGCCTTTGCATAACATTCTAATTACACTTCTGTTTCCTATTTACAATCAGTCCAGACCAACAAGAAGGTCAAATTATCCAATACTACTTTCAAAAACTCCAGCTTCAAACACGAGTTTTTCTTTACCCTTCAAGGACAACTTTTTTATCAACGCTATTCGCTTACAATATATTTTCTCTTTTATTTTCATGGCCATGCATCAAGTACACATTACCAGTAAGAACGGGTTTACTCCTCAAAGGGATTCTAAACCTTGAGCTCCAGGCTAAGAATAACTCTACACTCTCTGATTTCTCTATATTACCGAGGACATTTCCCCTATTCATCATACCAATGACCTGATATTACCATAATCCTCAACATTCATATTATGCAAACATACATCTTCTTGTGGTTTTCATACCGGCCGGCCACCTCCTATTTGTCTAGATAGTTTTTTTTCCTTGTTTCCGGAACAATCGCTCCTCATGAGTTTAAGTTTCTGAAACAAGACGCTATTCAGGATACATTGGTACATGCCCTTGAGATGCATGCATTAATTTCAATCGTGATGAATCGAAGAAAGTTTATAACTTGTACTAAGACCTTCTAACAACCCCCTTTTCATCCTGCACCATATCTCTGTGTATATAAATATTTTAGACTGCCACGTAATCGAATGATTGGGTTTAGACCTTACTGTGTATCCCAATATACAATCATTTTTAGGTAATCAAATACACGTTCTGTCTACTTCGTTATCGTGTACTCATACCAAACATATTGCTACATATACCATTTCTAATTTAATTACTCTTCATTCGATTCTATTCAAACTAATTGGTACGTAACAAAGGGGTTAACGCACTGCTTCATTACGTAATAATCAACAGGAAATTACGTTCCTCTATGTTTATTTCGGGATTATTAATTCATTTTTTTACTTTTATTTATTTTTTCAACGTCATGCAATATACCCACTTTTACCGGCAGCTCCCACACGTAACCTCAACCCCCATTTTTAACTATACCATACGGCCAGGATACAAATTCATCGCTACAACTTTACCTTATTTTAGCCATTTCTCCGATCCTGAGCTTATTACCATTTGTTTTACGAAATTATTTATCTAACCTCACACGTTTAAAATTCCTTAAAACTCCACATGCAGATAGATACAACCGCATTTTATGGTGCTACTCCGCTATCGGTTAACACTTAAGTATTTGGTATCAAAGACCTGGAAATTTATGTTTACTCAACTTACCCCCATTATTTTAAGCATTTCCATCTCGGGTCCGCTTGCCTCTTTACAGATATTAGATTGAATGTAGATCAAGTTTCGTTCTCTAATTACAAATGAATTAAAACCATACCAGTATCAAAGAGGGATGTTCCGAATATCGAACCTAGGCTCGGAACTCGGCCGAGTAACGCATATTTGTAGTGCTCGGCCGAGTATCTACACATTCCTTTCGAGCTTATCGAGCATTCATGATTATGATTAATTTCCCAAAGCAATACTTTCATTAACTATCAATCAAATTTTTCTTAAACCATTTTCATAATTTGTATAATTTTAATGTTTGAGTCCACTCTTACAAATCATTTAACATTAAATATAGCTTATTGATCATCTGAAAATTATCATTATATACTATGTTATACATATAATTTGTCATCATTTTATAATAAGAAATGCTCGGTCGAGCTGCTCGGCCGAGTATTTCGAAAATCACAGCAAGTTTGACTCGGCCGAGTCAATCTTTTTAGATGCTCGGAACATCCCTACATAAAACATGTTTAATCATAAATTTTAGGACTATTATTTAATTTAAATGTAACAAAAATATTATACAAATGTTACACAAAATTAACAATGCCATTATTGCCACTGCTCACATCACCATCATTATGTCACAATACAAAACGATTTTTCTTCATTTAATGATGTACATACTGACTAATCAATATTATTCTCAACAATATTTGCTGTGCGTATAAGGATGTGTAATCATCTAATTAATAATCAGATTATAAATTACTCTTCTGAAATCTTCTTGAACTAAATTTAATCTTTAGCCTGAGAAACTGTCGAGAAAAATATTTTAATCATTGATTTGCTTCCTTCCATTGACTCGAATTCAATCTTCAATTAAGGGGGAGACACAGTAAAAAAAATATAGTTTAGAAACGAGATAAGAAGTGACAACGAAATAATATTACTAAATACGGTAGCAATATAAGTTGTCCACTTCAAATTTGACGGTGCATTAACGTTTCAACCGACCACCTTCAAAAAACTTTTACAAAGTCGTAGAGTTTTTATTAAACATTCGCATGTAATTATAAAATCAAATTATTTCATGTATACTCTTTAATTCATAAATAAATCAACATTCAATTTATTCAAAAATAAAATAAATTTTATAAGAAAAAGTAACTGATTACACATGCTTGACTTTGCGGATGCATGCTTGCACTGCGGAACTGAACAACGGGATGAAATTGGTAGCGTGGAGTAACGTGCGTACATATAATAATATTTGTGGTAACGTATGACCACTCATACGTTGTATGACTAATATTAATAGTATACTTTTTTGGAGACAATTCATGCTACATTCTCTTTGACATGGAATCTGTGATGATCATGTCTTGATAGCACCAGCGAGTCATGATGACGCTGATGTTTGTTTTGCGTTAAGTTTGTAAATGTATGATTTTTTTTCGCCCAGTATTAAAAAGTTGTAAGACTGTGTATGAGAATAATAATCGGTGTGATTTTTTAAATAATGTAATAAATATGAATATTCCGATATGTGTAGTTGAGGTCCCAAAATGTGAGAGTCGGCCTTCAGATTGTTAACTCGACAGAAATGAATCTTCGTTACAGATTTAAAAGGTATTGAGATTAAACCCACGATTGCGTACGGATAAAATGTGATGATGACATTTTGCAAGCTGACAATCGAGAGTCAAATATGAGGTAGTGTTAAATGGTAAAATGATATGAAGAAACAAGTATATAGATTAAAAGGTAATAGCATGAACGAAGTCGTAGTAGATGACAAATGGGAGTAAGAATCAAGCTATGTTGATGGCATCAACACAGGGGCGGTTATTATATCTCACGAGTATATATCATGCTACGTAGATAATGTTAAAAAATTGAATGGGTAATTTGTACAAGTTAGCACGTTTGGTAAAACATCTACTCCTTGTCTACCTACAACAATGAATTATCGTACAACAACAATTCCATTGTTTGATAAGTTTTCAATACATCTGTACTATTTTCCTTTTTTTATCGTTTCCATAATGTCGTGATCGACAATTTGTTTATCAACATCTTGGCTTATATCAATCGGTCTTGGGAAAACTGGCAAGGGTCATTAGCGATAACACGTTTATAGCTTCAATACTGACTTGTGTAGTAAAAACTTTTCGTTTCTGAATTAATCTGATAAAAATCGCGGTATAAAATAAAAGTCCTCCACGACTTAATCTCCATTCATTGAGAGGATCTTATATATTTGTAGGTTCATATATTGCGTCGTTTCCACTTACGAGTGCTTGTCACTTGCATATCTTATGAGGTTCCAGCGCATGACTGCAAACTGACTGCATGACTAAGAGGTGGCAAAAAAGATCTTGTCTGTTACGTGAACGGTACTCATTGAGGTGTGTTCCAACCACACCAAGTACTACACTAGACTTGATGTGTTCCAAAAACATTAAGTATACTAGACTTGAGTAATAGTGTAAAAAACATAATATAAATGTGAAAGATGCAGGATACGAGTTTGTGTGAGTAAGAGGAAGAGTTGAATTCCAGTGAGCATGATGAGTGTGATTTGTGTAGAGTGAGTGAAGTAAAGGGCGCGGCTGTATTAAGGAACAATGGAAGAATAGTATTGTTGTAAATATTTTTATACGCCATGTAGGAAGCAAGGCTTCTTCATACGTGGCAAAAACCACTTAATAACTCGTCCAAGGACATCTTCATTATTATATCGTCTTTATATACTTGTTCAATAAATACTCACTGGAGTTNGACATCTTCATTATTATATCGTCTTTATATACTTGTTCAATAAATACTCACTGGAGTTGCTCTCTATCTCAATTAATAACACGTTCTTTCAATCAATATACTTTTTATACATATATTCCGGGTTACTTCCTTTGTTCATTCACGCGTTTCCGAAATTATCTACTTACCTTCACTTCCTTTACACTCATACCTACCACCTATTGGTACCATACTAAATATACATTTCATACACTCAATCTTCCTTTTCTTTTTACACGCCAGATATCGCCATTCGTATCTCTTCTCGAACAAACACCAACTCAATCTTTCACAAAACCATATCACCTTTTTACCATACGGTTTACTTAATTTCACATATTTTTCGACGATTACATTATGTTTTCAAATTACGTTTATCCGTTTACTTTTGCATTTTTATATTCTTCGCAGTACCATCTAAAGAATGCATACAGTTAGTTGTTCCATTGTTTAATATTGTTCCCAATTAATATTTTTTAGTTTACTGTCAATTGTATCAGGTTTCGCAACTTGCCCCTATCCAGCATTCTTACACTTTTATATCGTAGTTCTTTCATTTCACAGGTAGAAAAATTTCCACATTGCTTGTCCGGTATCACGTTTCATCTTGTTGCTTTGCCCTTTATCTGGAAACGTAAGTGTACCAAAAGAGTAACGTATTTTTCAAGGCTTCGTTGAAGAGTTTATTGCATTTTCACTCTCCCCTCAACATTTCTTCTAAAACACCACCAGTATTATTACTTATAGTATGGACTTAATTGTTGTATTTCGAATACTCAGAATGAAACTATCATCACATACTTTTACAAATTTCAATTTATCAAATGCAATTTAATAGTCGGTGCAGAACATATGCTTAAGATCTCTTCTATAATTTCAGTTGAGTGGCAAAACTATATAATTCAACGTGACTATAATATACAACGATTTTTAAGGATGGTAAGAAAACTAATTATGGCATTTTGAAAATTAGTAAAGGTTTGCTCTTTGAAAATTAGTAAATGTGCTATTTATAACTATCAACATATATATTAAATAATCTATACACGTGTGTGTTATACTGAAGTGTTATAATGAAAATTAATACTTTAGTGTTAAAATTTTCAATGAAAAACGAAATCCTAAACGAATAGTGTTTTTTAAACTGCGAGTATAAATTAAATGTATACTCTCAGGTTTTAAAAGTTACTTGAGGTTATCATAGTAGTACAAATAAATAAATATAGACATCTGTGGTTAAACCTGTTGGAAATTTTAATCGATATATTTATTGCATCATCATTTCATTATGACTTCAAATTAAACCAGCTATCACGTATACTACCGGTGATTGGTAAATTTTGGGGTAAATCGGTACGATATTTGATCACACTACACTTGAGATGGATTTACCGGAAACCGGAACTACCTTCTCATGACGGTAGTGTTTTGAACTCATTTTCATGTCAGGTGAATAATTCTCAATTGGAGGCGAATCGCGAATCACTACAAAATTATATGTAGTTGTTGCAAGTATATAGATAGGAAAGTAGCATTTACTGCGGGGAAGTAATGACATGACTGGCAAATACAATAAGTTTCGTGGTCAGAAATATTTTGGAAAATCATGTAGAATATACACAGATCATAATGGTCAACGTCATTGTATGGTAATATTGGTATGTTTATACTTAAAATTGGCTAAAAGGCTGAATTTTCTAAAAGTTTATGTTTGAAAAGTTATTTTTTCCCCATATTTCTGAATAATGTCACTAATGTTTCTTCTAAAATCACAAATTACGTTATTTTAAGCACTTTGATATAATATATATGTACGCCTTGAGGTATGGGTTGTTTGAAACTGTGAGAGTAAGGGGAAATGTTATTGGATGCTGTAGTTGTAATTGTTTAAGTGTTTGGTTTCATGATTAATTCAGGGTTTTCCTTATTTGTTAAAATTTTCATACAGACGATTTGCCAGTCTGATGACTGTTGACCACCAAGGATTTCATTAAATCAGGGTGAAGAGTTGAGTATATTTTAAGATATTATTCTTTTAATGGGCATTAGAGAAATGTTAATAAATTGGTCTACTCTGCACCAAGCAAAATAAAAGTTAGAAGTTAAGCGAGCTATTAGAATAATCTGGTGTTAAGAACAGGTGAGGTGTGTAATGATTTTTAGACAAGTGACATGTTAGTGAATGTTTTTGAATAGTATATTTGAATGTAAAAAGAGTATGCATTGAACTTGTAAGGATTTGAAGGGTATATAAATTGGTCAAGTGAATAGTTGTAATTTATTGTTGTGATTTATTGTTGTGAATATGTTTCGAAGCGTAGCGAAGAGTTTCTTTTCCTTGTTTGGTAGCTAGTAAAATTGCATAAGGGAGAGATAGACGGGTATACGGATGTGTATAAGCTTAGATGAAAAGAAAGTGCATGAAAGAGATGTGAATAGGTAGGAGATAATGAAGAGAAATGATTAGAAAAGTGTAGTATGATTTGCTAGAGTCCCCCGAATGATCGTGACACAGAAAAGAAATGTGCAAAGTCACGATTCGAATGTTTGAATGAGGAACCTCATTACAAACAATGAATATTATTGGGTCAGTGTACCATAAGGTGTGCTAAAATAGAATCGGTTTACAATATGTTAAAAAAATAAATAATGATCTAAAAATATATCGCGACGGATGCGTGTATAAAAACGACGAGTTTTATCCGCGTATGTACGTTTCACGAGTTATCAGCTCATCGGGAATGTCAAGCAAAATGGTGCGTGTTCTGTGCGTGATCCTGCTCTCTGCAGTATTTACTTTTACATTCGCTTCAAACACTAAACCAGGTAACAATCTTTTTTTCGTATATATATTTTTTACTTTTATATTTGGATTGTATTGATTTTGTTGAATTTAATTTTTTAGTGTTGTCGCTGGATGAGTCTTCGGTTCCTGACTTGCGAGTTTCTGAAGTGGCGGACCCTCGTTCGTCTAACAATCTTCTGACGAGCGCTGCGCGATCAGTGAACTTGTCGTTCTTCATCCCAGCGTTCAGTTTATTTGCTTTAGCTTCTCAGTTGATGCCACAAATGTTTCCTAGCTTGACAACGACGACAACCAGTTCCAGACGATTCCCAGTAAGGATTCCTAAGAAGAAGCGTAACAAGCGAAGAACGAGTTCATAAAAATATATTTTATATCATGATAATTTATTTATAATAGAATAAAAGATAATCGTGTTGGGGTAATTTGAGAAGGGAATGCACGATGCAGTACGAGATGCACTAAACTCTGCGGTTTTTGCGATAATACATTTTTTTGCATAAAGAAAAATGGCATGTTGCATTGCATGAATTTCCAGTTTTTGATCTACATACACACAAAGGGTTAAGTTTACATGGGCGTATATTACATGCATTTTGGAATGGGAGCAGCAGCTGAATCCTACGTGCGGATTCAATCCGATCATCATACAAGGAATTTTTACTCAGACTTATATTATAGAGGATCGGTACGCCCTGAGGGTACGTGCACTAAGCTCAATGGAATTTCCTTCCTTTTTCTAATATATCGTACTTACATACCATTTTATATTAAGGTTTCTTAAACCCAACAGGTGAGTATCCAGGTACTTTGCATTCCTATCTTATATACTGAAAGGGGGGTTACAAAAGAATTCATTCCTATGTCTCCTGTGTGTGGTCTTCATATATATTGCATTCCATTCCCTTTCAACATTTCATTCTCACTACTCGTTTTTATTTTCAGTTGCGCTTCCTTTCCCAAACCATTTGGTTTACTTTACTCTTCACTCTCATCATATCAACTTTAATTACATTCAACAACAATATCACCATGAAATGTGAACTTTTTATTATTCACACACCATGAATCTGTACACTTATCAAGCGTTACTGATCATTATACACTACGCTAATTCACAAGCACACGCACTAAGACTGTGCCCTAGTTCACAATTTAGTCCTTAGCAATAGTCCTCTACTGCCACTCTCTAGTCATTCGGATCAACCGAAAAATGGTGAGTACCTACTTCTTTTTATTACCATTACCTACGTTCTCAGACGCTCTCCATTGCAACCGGCTTCACAATTTCAGTATTTTTAACTGCTCCGCTGCTTTTAAACTGTGTTGAACAAAGATTTTAAGTATAACTTCAAGTTGAAACCTTTGGGGGTGACAATTTTGTAGTGGACGTCTGGATAAATAGGCATTTGCATGGAAACGGCTCTGGAAAATACATCTCCTGAAATTCGAGTCTTGCGATCTTGTGACAAAATTATTTAGCTTGGATATATTTTAACGTGATTCTCCAAAGTTGAGTGTTGTTGAAAATTTTGTGTAAAGAATTTCGGGTTCGTTTTACAATCGTGTTAGAGAATCCCGTTTTAGAAACGTTTTACAGAGCCAGAGTATATTGCCTTTTCCATCCCTTTTATGATGAGCAAGTGGAACCAGAACCCTTGAAAACAAAGGCTAAGCTGCTCTAAATCTACACTCTTGTGTATGAAAGGGAAGCAACATAATATAAACCATCCACAGCCTACCTGAGACTGCTCTCTCTCTATATATGTTGCAACGTGCATTTTTGTTTCAACTACCTGAAAACGTTGCTTGGGTCTATTAGGGTTCTAGGGAATTTACAAAGCTTGCTTATATACTCTTGAAATTTATTTTGGGATTTCTAGTGAAAAATACGTGGTTAGGAATAATATCAAGTGTAATGCAGTAAAAAAAATTTCGACTAATATTTATGTTGGTAATATGATTTTCAGCGACTCCGCAGCGTTTATGTGCTTCTCAAACTACAGACTGTTGTAACAGCACATTGATAGGCCCAATTGTTGAGGGGCATGAGGTTCCTCGAGCATGGTTTGATAACTCCATCAAATACACACATTTCAATGATAAACTCGCATCCCATATACAGTATATGAAGAGTACTGGCTCCAATAACCAAACACTATGGAATGCCACGCTAGCTGGACTCAACGTCCTCAGTACCTGGGGTGTCAAGTACTGGGATAGCCACTTTATTCGCACTAATGTCTTTACCAACGAATGTGCTGCCAAAATAGCTCAAGCCGCTGCTTGCGGCGTATGTGTCACTGGAACTGTGAGTCACTTTACTCTTTCTTTCATGTTAAATACTGGATACAATACAATTACTCATACTCAAATTCATTTATAGCCAGTACAAGCGTGTAAATCCCTGTGCCAAAATATCATCATGGGATGTGTCAAAACACCACTTGCCGAGTACATTGAAGGACCATGGAAACATGCTGTAGACTCCGTTAGAACTGCTGTCAGACTCATCATCACTGATAATGATAAAGAGGTATGCTAAAGGGATTTTCAGGATTGCTTCCATTTCTATGCGATCGGCCTTGGGAATTTTATTTTTGGAGAGTGTTTTCGAACGCTTCTCATGTTTTATTTCGTTTTTAGGACAATACGCAACTTAACGAGATTATGAATGACCTGAACTTATGGAGAGAACCGATAAGTTGGTGGACTGACGAAAACAACGCTTGCGACACCCTACCAGAAATCAATTGCTGGAATGGTGAGGCTGTTGGATCTTATGAATTTTCTGTTGTTCGATGGAGATCAAGTTTCAATCCAGAGTTTACTGACAAACGAGGCAGTGCTGTTAACCCAAATGTTATGCTTCAGCTAGACGAGTTTCATAAAGAACTTATTCAAGTTAGAAAGGTAACGAATTACATGAAGTAATAATATGTTATGTTTGTTAGTTTTGTAATATTGTGAATGATAAATTAATTATTGTGACATAATTATTTTCAGTCGCTTGAAAAGTACTGGCCAACTAGTGGATCAGACATGCGTTTCGGTAGCCCGCACATAGCGCTAGCATTATCGTCTTCTGAAGAGTTCCTGGAGGGTTCTGGTTATGATGACGAGGACATGGAGTACGCTCAATCTGGGTACGGTGATACTGGGGAGAGTGTTCACAAGCCGATCGACTCAGACGACGAAGATCTTCCAGGATACGAGGGTTCTGGTGGTTCAGGAGAGGTTGGGGAGTCGCCAAGGCAAGAAGATACAGGAGAGGAGGTTATTGCACCTACAGAGTCTGGACCTCCAGTTAGCTTAAACAATGGGAGTGGAATACTCCAATTGCATTGTTGTTTATTAACAATAAGTTGTGTTTTAGTTAGGATGTTAGGTTATTTTTTCTTTTAATCGTGTGTGCGCGATAAAAAATAATATTTAATAACGAGGAAGAATTTTTAGAAGAAGAAAACCGTTCCGTCCACCAAAAAATCATCGTTTTTATAGTATTTTTGTCCTCTGTTCAAGTCAAAGATATATATATCAAGTAGTTTATGTACTTGATTTCTTTGGTTCAAGTATTTGAGATTGTTTCTTCTTCAAAACGCTTATATACATATAAATATATTATCATATACATAATTATATCACTACATGGCATTTTTAAGAGCTTACTCGTTACAATAACTCGTGCACTAATACTTTAACTGTGATAATTGAGAATGTGTGTGAGAACGACAGATGTGAGAGATGATGATGGGTTTTAGCAGGAGTGACTAGAGGTTCAGAGAGAGATAAGATTTTTTATACTTTGGAATCGTGTTCAGAGACTGACTGATTTGTTCAATGGGGTTTGTTCTCAGCCAAAATATACTGATTAAGGATGAGCGTTTATTTCTTCTCTCAACCCAATTAGTACATTGGACTGAGCGCTTTTTTGATCGCACGTATAACATCTTGTTATGTGAGGATTTGATGAGGAAAATTTCAAACATGTGTTTGGAAAATTCATTTTCTTTTGGATTCTGCGTGATAAAAAAACATTATAGTTATATATTTTATGCTCGCATTAACTGGACTGATTAATTGCGTTTCTTGTTTCATTTTTTTTTGTTTTTTTTGTTCATTACATAATAAAAAAATGAGAATTTAATTAGCTATTCATGCAAAATTATTGTGTTATTTAAAAAATTTATTGCAATAAATCACGTACATATTTTATCGCAAGGGTTATTAATAAATTAAGACACATTTTGATCATCTCCCCTTCTTAATAATTAAGACGGATTCAACCCAGTTCGCTCATCTCACTCACACGCTTCCAAACTCCCGTTCGATAATTGGGTTAGTTGGATTTTATTATGGGAAAACGGGTTTCTCAGAAGGAGCGAATTGGTGATTTAGAACGTTATTGCGCTGGGTTTAACAAGCCTGGTGCGACAGTTTTTATGCGGACCTTTTGTCCAGGGTAACGTTAACGCGGAGTATGATGATTCGAGATGTTGGGTAACTTTATTTTTGGTTTGAAAAGTGTATTTTATAAATAGGGAGATAGACGGACAGGATAGAGGAAACGGAGGTGTGTATGAGATTTATTTGAGATGAGGATTCGTGCAGCATCCGACGTTGGTCGGATGCGGGTAAAAGCATCATGTTCATAGCCGAGGATGATTCCCGAGTGCAAGATGAGGATGTTGCTCATGATCATGATGATGAGTATCAAGAGTATTCAATAGCAATTTTATGTGGTACTGGGCTAGTTTTTTCCTCACCACCGTGCTAAAACTTTGTGATTCTCTATTGTGTTTTGATTTTATTTCCTTTTTTATCTTTTTTAGACAAAATACTCCGTCTTCTTTTATCATATACGATTTTAAAATGCGTATATTCACGTTTAGTTGAGGATATCGATTACTCCGTTTAAATAGGGTTATCGAAATTGGAGAATGGTGCGCTATGTGGGGGGATACCAGTCTGATGATGAGACCACAAGGAGAAATAATTGCCTCGATGAGAGGGGCCAGCGCGTTGTTGGACCTTCCTCTTCAAACGCATCAAATAACTTAAAGCTACAGATACACAGGAATAGGAGTCTCACCGGGATATACTCTAGGGAGGACTTTAGGGAACAGTACTGCATCAATGATAGAGCCCTTCAAGGACTAGAAAAATCTAGATCAACTGGATTCCTTTTTGGCTGCTTGTCTTCCTACCAGGTTACTAACTAACACACGCTTCATTACATCTTCTTGGTGCACTTAATAATGAGTTTGTTACTTTTCAGGAGAGCCCTTGCAAGAAACGGGATAATAGCACCAGCACAAGCTTTTTCACCAGCTGCTATGGAAGGCAGCCGCCTATGGAGAATAATGCTTATCGGTATGACGAGTATAGACGAGAGTACGATGAGGATGGAGGCGTTATGGATAGGGGATACTATGCTGGAAAAACTTCAAGGTACTACGAGTTTGATGAACGAGGATTTGACAAACCTGGAACCGCCAGGTTCGTCTCCAGGGAGAGTCTATACGAACAAGCTAAACGATATACTTGGGATGAGGAGGTAAACTATACACCAAATATGCCATTTTTAATAGTTTTATGAAATGCATAAGCATATGATTGATTACAGATGCACCGGTATGTGGAGCGCGTGGATGGTCAGTATGAAGCGAGTGGTTCAGGTATGCCGCAGCAAGTACCACCACACGAGGACCAACAACCAGCTCCAGCTCAATCTGCACAACCACGCATGATGGTTACTCGATATCCTTCTGCCCCCGTATCAGCAATAGAATCTACACGTAAACACGTGTCATTTGATAACTCTACGCTTGCCAGATCTATCACTGCCAGCTCATTTGATGAGCACAAAATGAAGAAGGCTATGAATATCGTCGAGAGGGGACAGAGAAGCGCCATGGCCAGCTCCATGAATATCAGTCAGGAACGACTACTACTCGATTCAGGAAGGAAAACGCCAGAACAAATTGGAATCGTTGGTATGCATTCATACATCTATATTCTCATCAATGTACACGCTATCGTAATCTGTACTGTATAATATTTTTTGCATTTATGTAATTTTTCATTGTACGCAAAAATAGAGTTTATAGAGCAGATGGTTTGTAGGATAAAAACTGTCTGATTTGTGTATATAGGCCCGTCTGCGATGATGCACCCTCCAGCAGCGGTTCACGTGCCAGCACCTGTGATTGGGTCAGCGACAGTAATTCAGCAGTACTATGGTGGAGCTCCTGCTTACGGGATAATCCCTCCAGAGTACATGGGTGGTAAGAAACCGCTTCTGGGAACGGCGAGCACTTCAAGCATAAACTCTAGTTTGATTGCGAACACAATCGACGCAAACTGAGAACTTTATTGTGCGAGCTTCAGGACCGCCGAGCTACCTGAGCTTGAGCCCAAGGACCAGTTACAAAGTATGTAATCGACAGCTGGTAAGTATGATTTTTAGTGTGTCGTTTTATATGTTGAGGGTGGGTAATAATAATAATGTGTTTAAAAACAGGTGAGGATGGTATCTCAGGGAGCTCAAACGAATGGCTACTTGCTTGACTCGATGTTGAAGGAACTGTCATCAAAATTCTCAAAGTCCATTCACGAGATAAATGTCCAGACAGAGAGTCCAGCACCGACAGCGAGGGACGATTTGCTTGATCTAACGAACGAGGAAGAATTTCATGAAAACGTTATTTTAGGGCTTTACAGCACTACAAAGAATCTGGAGCACGAGACAATGTCGAGCTCGAGCGGGAGCTACTCCGTGTTCCTTGATGAGAACCATGAGCACGCTAGCATGTTACTAATGAAAAAACTGTTGAACGAGAGCCCAAGTAGAGTCAGTTTGCCTAGTCCAAGCAAATACACCATTATAAAACCACCTGAAGGATTTAGGGATAGTAATAGCAGCGTAATGGAGGAGATGGAAAAACAACAGCAAATCGTTCAGGTAAAACCATCCGTGTTTATTCATCAAAGGAAAAAGAAACCAAGCGTTAGGGCTAAGAGCGAGGAGCGTGCTGTGGTGAGTGATGTTGAGGAGCGGGGTAAAGCACGGTCTAAAACTGATGCGGCTACTCAATCAAGCATCTCGTTGCACGCAAGTCTTCATGATCTCACCACCATTGATGATGATGATTCGGGAATTTACATGGAGCCATATACTTCTGGGATATGGGTTTATATTGGGGAGAATGAGGAAATTCAAGTTTGGAAAGGACAAAACGCACCCTTGCTACGCTACTCCTGCACATGAACCTTTAACACGCACCAGTTCTGGAGAGTCCACTCTGAGTGAACGGGAGTTTTATAAAAAGTTCACAGCGCTTACTCATAGAATGGTGCATAGGAAGGCGAGTGGAGAGATTTATAGGAGGCTCAGAGACAACACGCTGGAGATCAATAAGCGCGTTTGTTTATCAAGATCGGAAGGAGGAGAGTTTGGGTTCAGGATTCATGGATCAAGACCAGTTGTTGTTAGTGCTGTTGAAACTAATACTCCTGCAGAGGAGTCGGGACTTGAGGTTGGAGACGTTATCATGAGCATCAATGGAGTTAGTGTTCTCGATTCAAGTCACTCCGATGTCGTCCGTATTGCTAAACACGATCTACTTGAGATGGAACTTGCCAGGACTGCGGATATAATCGCTAATGTTTGTGTACGCGATGATGTCATCTTCAGGGGCGATTTGTGGAGGTTTAAAGGACACTACTTTGTTGTGGAGGGGGAAGAAGGGGAAGACAAATCACATGTTGAAGAGTCTGATTCTGGATCAGGTGTTAAGCGTCTAGAGATGTGGGTTAAGAGGTAAGCAATTAAACAACCACACCACGCTTTAACACATCATTTTTCATGTTATGATAAAAAATGTGTGATTTGTTTTTTAGGCACTTTATACTGCGTACAGATTATTGTTTGTATTACTACAAGATCCAAGGAAATGGTGTTCAGCAG
>JAANSM010001198.1:0-20183 GCA_036850725.1 Orchesella villosa | reverse complement strand
AGCAAGTGAAGACAGGTGAAATATATATTATGCTAATAAGCTCATATGTGTACTCAACGACAACGCCGCATCGAATTGTTTGTTTGTCATCATGATCATCTATTTATTGTTGGACGCTAGACATTGAATAATAAAAACGGGGACCACACCTTAATGATTTAGCTTCAATCATGTGTTAAAAAGCTTGAGTAAATGGTTGTGAAAATTGGATCACTTAATTTTAACTATTCATCAAACTCATAATTCGCAGTAGCTCGCATTCATTTCAATTTAAAGATTCGTTTCGTGCATCTGTTCTAATTTTGATTTTATGTTTAATTGATTGGAAGCTCGGAGTGAGCATTGAGTACTGTGTACTACTTACTATATGTAACGCTAAGAAATTAATAGCATATAGTTCCCCAGATCAAATCATTATCTGATACGATTACAGATTATCGTCAAGAAAGTCCATATTATGTTTATTCATAATTTTTAGAACTATATATAATGTAGATAATGTACCTCCATGATTGTACGTGCTTTTATCATGTCACATTCTAGGTGTACCTTCTTCATATTAGTATAATTTGTCACATTGTCACAAGTACAAAAGAAAAATTATTCTAAAATGTGATTATTCGCCTTACCATTTTTCACAGCTTTTCTAATACGGTTTCATTTGAATTGTGCATGAGTAAATGTACATAGTACATACACTATTCCAAAATCATCACGTCATACTTTAGAATCGTCTCTATGCTTGGGTTGCACTCTATATGGACCTACATATATAAAGTGTACCAAATACTAAATCTCATATACTTTTATGTTACTGAACTTAAAGCCAGTTAAGAGAAAGAGGCTCGGTTGTTGTTTCACAAGGGCAATTCTTTGTGGGCAATCATTGTCCGCCCTTTTGGTCCACTTGACATGATTACAGTGATAATTAATTATTGCAATTTAGCTCATCGCATGTAAGATATGCAAAGTTACGTGATATCAATTTATGTATCTTTGTTCCGTATTTTAATTCACCTTCAATTCATTCATGAATGGTATTATGCTTTTCGCATGGGTTTTCTTGTGTTAAGCACCAATTTAACAGTATTTGATGACAATTTGCTGGTTATAACAAAATTTAACAAGAAGATGAATAACCAACCCCCTTGTAAGTCGAAAACTTATTTACAAAGACGATGACTACATTGTTGATTTGCTTCTCGTAGTATTATACAATATGCCAATCTTATTACTTATTAGGGAATACGCCTTATATAATCAAAAAGAACATTTACAGCATCGATTTTGTGTTTATGAAAACATATTGTTCTATTATTGTTCGTGTCTTTTAGTCATTTTTAATACACTTTCTAAAACTTGCATTTACTCACTTGGGTCATTAGAGGATGAAATAATAGGCGAAAACGAACAATTTGAGAAAGTTTGAATAGTTTCTACATCATCAGAATTGATGCAGTGAGAAGCTCAGCCTAATTCTATAAATTCTGTGAACCAAATGGCCTTGGTCATTCTTCCAAGCCTTCCTTGTCGTCTTTTCCTTTGATAGACTCATAAAAGTCCCATAAAATACTCCCATGAAAATTCCTTCACGACAGGATCACTGCTTTACTAGCAGTTTTTTACTTGGGCAAAACTTTAAAGGAGTACTTTTCTCTCCTTCACTGCTCACTGATAATTTTACGTACACGCACCGCACTTCATCTTCTCCAATCATATATAAACTGCCTACCAAAATTCATTTAAATACGAAGATAAAACAATAAAACAAGCTCCCCTTTAAAAGACAAAATACATAATGGGATAAGTTTGAGCATTTTTGTATTAAATAATAATACAATAACCACCAAGAAAAAAGGAGAAATATATATCGTACATATTACTCCTCATTATAGTATCACCTTTGTTAATCACCACAACTTCTAGTAGAGGGCTTTGTAGTTACAAAATCTGACCATCCATACGCACCATTGTTGTTTCTCATATTTGAATTTACGACTACTGTTGGGCAAACATACTGGAAGAAATGAACAGAAGGAACTTGTAAAACGTAGAAATGTTTTTTGTGTAACACCATCTTCTTAAATATAGTTAAATAGCTTTATGAGCAACGATTGTGGTGTGGCATGCTGTTGTGTTTGTAACTACAATCATTATTGCTTTTCTGCTTACTTATATAATATTGAATATTGCTTGTGGCTGTTGTAAATTATCTCCTGATTGGTATGCACACTTGCCAACGCGGTGAACATCGTAAATGTATGCAGGAATGCCTCTTTTCCTTTTTTAAGAAGAAGGTATCAAACTGCACTCCTCACCATATAACATGGTTTGCGTCCACAGTGCACATTGGTTATTGGTTTGAGGTGCGCAATGCAGTAAATATTATATCATGTGCACAAAGGAAGCACGAAAGAGTAATAAAGAATATCTTTTTTTTATATACACACTGTTACTGTTCTTGTGTTTTCAGTAAGCTTATTTACACATGTCATGGTGTGTATAACTAGTCGAGAAACAAAGTGGTTAAGAAAAATTGAGCTGGAAAATATGGAAGGAGGAGAAAGGTATCAATAATCATCTTCTCTTTTGTTCCTTCGTCTACACTTTTACAAGACAGGCGTAAACCGAAAAACGAATGGGATTTAACAAGCAACTAATATGTAAGTATATTAGACGGGAGAAGGAGGTGAATGAGATATGATGTGATGAGAATGGCATGTAATATAACCTAAACTTCAGCTAACGAGAAACTAAAAAATAAATACATACATCATATACACCATGCAATCGAGTTCGTAGACGGGAGAAGGAGGTGAATGAGATATGATGTGATGAGAATGGCATGTAATATAACCTAAACTTCAGCTAACGAGAAACTAAAAAATAAATACATACATCATATACACCATGCAATGATCGAGTTGTTCACTGATACAACGGAAAAGAATATTCAAATGTACAAATAGAAATACAATTCTATTTAATTCGAATGGATGAACGCAACTTGGCACTATGATTCATTTTATATTTGATTTCTCTGGATGGAAGGTACGAAAGCAGCAACTCCACTTCATTGCGTAGGTTTCTATTTGAAACGAGCAACAATAAAAACATGTCATAGTTAATTTGCGTACAAGAAAACCCAAACAACTTCAGGTAATCCATTTATTTAATCATCGAACTGAAACCTAATTTGTTTCAAAAAAGAGACGGCTGCAAGCGATTTTGGCTAGAATTTGTCACTTATTATGGTTTAGATACGGGTAAAATTTCTCAAGAACCAAATCAAATGCAAGAATTTTTAATATAATATTACTCCATTAACGTGCCAGCAAATAACTTCAAAATTTACTATTTACATTTTCTAGCAAAAAATATAAAAAAGTATTTCATTTTCCCTTTACAAAACTTGTATACAAAATGATAATGACTTTTGAATACGTGTTTCATCCTTCCTCAGTTAGTAGCAAAAGGAGTTAATAGAAAGAATGATGATGTGGGAGTTATTATCCATTTTACTACTTACTCAACAAGAAAGTGGAAAATGTTTTTTTAGATTTAAATATCTCTTGTTTCTTACTACGACGCTCTCACACACTATATCCTCGTTAGTACTCATTTTGACCAATTTTACGATCTACAGGTCATGTTCATAAAAATGAAGAAATGAATTTACAAGAACAGAGTGAGTATACACTTTCTGACGATCATCATCATCATGATAGACAAAAAGGTGAGTATAATGAATGATGATATATGAATACTTAGGACGGGTTTGTGCTTGCAAGCACCATTCTTCATCTATTCATCAGGTATAAAGAGCATACATGTCTGTGTGTAGTAGAAAGATAATAGCTCCTAACTGGATAACGAGATAACAACCTGAAAATTTGGAGCTGTAAAAAGGTTGCTCCACACAGTATATAATCTACCTTTATATACAGTATCCATATAGCAAGGTGGCTCATTCATAGCATCCTCATTCTTATTCCCCCCCTCTCTCTCTCTCACTATTTTTAAACACTAATCAAGAAATAATTTACAAGATTGATTTATATGCCATGAGGAAGTAATAATATGCTATATACTACACTGTATATTTTAACTATGCAGTATAAAAAGCTGAGCTCGATATCATATTTTTTATTCCATCAAGAATAGTTATTAGCTTGTTAGCTGATTGATAATCTTTATATCATGTGGATTGATAACTACAATCATTTTTTCATCTTGCAGAATTTTTTTTGTTCTTTCGTAAAATTATAAAATGTAAATTCATGGAGGGCTGCTGGAGAAATCCCTGGAGAAAGAGGTCTAACGACAAACAGGTAGTTGTAATAAGAATGAGAGTATCTAATAAAAATGGAAAAAAATTACCATGTTAAAATGGGAAAAGGGTATAATATTATGATTACTTACAGCACATTTTCTGGGTTAAGTATTGTTAGAAAGAAACAACTGTTTTTTTCAAGCTTGGTCGAGGTCTTTGAGTTGAACTTGTTAGTTAAACGAGAAAAGATGAAAAAAGTTGATACTGGAAAAGTTTAAGGTTGCTAGCTGACTGCCTGAGCGAGGCACACTGTAAGCACCATAGTTCAACTTCATTTTTCATCAAAATATGTATCTAAATTGATGATGATGGCTGAAAGAAGGAAAAGAAGGGAAAAATGAAATGTATATATACCTGAGGTATGGAGATGAAATAGCACATGAATGAGCTTGAGTATAATAGAGAGGGTGGTTTGAAGACTTGCGTTTTATTTCACTTGTTCTCTTCTTGGCATTTCTCTGTTGTATATTAGTGAGAGGAAACCGGTTTCCCACCCCATTCCACATTATTTATAAATTAAGGCACCTTAAGACAAGTCAGACCTCTTAACAATTGTTTAAATTACGATCAAAATAAATTACACCCTAAATAAATGTTTAACTAATAATTATCCTCCTCCTCCTTATATATCCCATCTCCCATCATCGTCCACCACCAAAAAAAACTCTTATTACTTGGGAAGGGGAGTGAGTAAGAGGCTCCAGTTTTCAAAGGACTGTTGCACAGGGCATTTGTTGTAGAGGAATCTTCAAGCTAACCCGCAATCGTATATGGTCCAGTTTCTTGTACAGAGAAAATGTACTTTTATATAAAGGAAGGAAGTCTATGAAAGAATGTGTTATGGCCTTCTGTAACATGTTCATTTAACATGAAAACTATATAAACTGTGTGTTATTTTTTGGCAATATCATCGGCACGACTACTACTACTGTGAACTTGATCACTAGAAACCACATTCCACAAAGTGAGCAGAATGATGCCCAAAAGGAAATAATGAATTGCTTACCATCCGTCTCTCCTTTATTAAATTAGATGGGAAGAGAGAGGATGAGGATGAACAGAAAAAAACATGTAAGTATTCAGATCTTGTGCAATCTTTTGTTGCATAATGACAAAGTTTGTCTTCGTCCTCTTATCTCACTCCCGCTCAATACAACATGTAGGCACTCATTTACAATTTTACAAATCCAATAATTGATGTCAACAAGGCTATTTAGGAGAGGCAGGCATGAAGTATATAATATACATCCACCTGTTACCCCAAAACAAGTCACGGGGCAAACGGGCAGAGACAACTTTAATCAACTTGATTAATTCACGAGTGCCCCACGATGTCTCCCATCGAATAAGTGATATATCACTATCCATAATGAAATACTGGAATGAGGTTTCATCTTAAATCGAGAATAGAAGTTTATGTTATTTCAAATAGCACTTTGTTACATAAACACTTTCATATCCTAAAATATAGGAATAGGACGAATCTTAGAATGCCCCTCAGTCAAAGATTTGATTTTCTCTGTTACAAAACAAATTGTAAATTTGTAAAAATATAATATAACAAAAGACAAACCAACGGAATGCATTCTGTATACATTAATTTTGTTCCTGAAGTCGCAATAATTAAAGACTGTGAGAAATGATTAACAAAAAAATATACACGAGTCGCAGATATTATTACTACTTTTCTCTTCTAAATTTTTTTTACCATTAATACCCATTTAGGGATGCCGGTTATATGAGGCATTACACAAGAAGTTACACGATCAAATTGAGACACGACATGACAATGACAACAATAGTTTATGTAATTCTATTATCAATTATTGTCATTCTCACAATCACAATCGAACAATGCATCTCGTTGACTGTCAGTTACGGAAGCAGGCAATGATATATGCATTGAATTACATTGGCAAACGACAGGCGCACACACTGTGGTGCATTTTTACTGTACGTGACCACAAGTGCAAGGAAAGCATTAGCGCTAGCTATAATAGCGATGAGATGAGGTGTATAATATTTTGAATTTTGTGTAGACAATCTTGTGTTGTTTAAATCTAATTTGTAAACATTGTATTCTGTTTGAGTGCGCTTCATAACGACGTGCCGAATTGTTGTTTGAATGCATAAATTGTGTTTAAACAGTAAACCTGTTATTGAGCTTGTTCATTCCGTCGCGATTGTCGCATATTCTTTTGCTAACGGATGTAGCTATATACTGCTTAATTAAATTGAAGCTCAATGACTTTGAAAATAGTGAGTAATAATGAAACTAAACGTGCAAAACAATGCAATATAATTTAACCTGTGTCGGTGTATGAAACTAAAAGAGATTTATTATTTTTGTTCCCAAACTCAAGAATAATTATTGATCCTGTCGCTAATTAAATTACAGGTAAATGAGTGGATAGTAATTTACTGAACATAGAGAGAGAGAGAGATTAAACTTAATACATGGCAGATGAGGGAATAAAGTGTAAGTTTAAATACCCCTTTTTGAGATGGTTGATGATGTTAAGCTATAATAATATGACAAGTTTTGTGCATATAATATATACAACACATTGTACAAAGATCTATTAGCTTACTATATATGTAGTTTGTACACAAGTTCAAGTCCAGATCCAGAAGCTTGAAAGTAATTGATCATTACAATGATTATCCACTTGTTTGCTAACATTTATGTATATACATTGGAGCAAACAAGTAAATAATAACTTTTTATGGTCCTGTCTGATATGAAAATGACGATGATACATGGTATCAAAAATTGTATTTGCATGTTTTATTCACATCATCAAAATTCTTGACTCATTTCTCCCTACTTGTTTTTCACGCCCAAAAAAGGAAGTTTGGATGAACTTTTGTCTTCTGACGCTTAAAAGTGGTCATGATAAATACATATATACGTTTTTATATTCACCTTTTCTACATTATAGAAGCCAAGTCAAATTAGGAGTTTTTAAAAGACTTGCTACAAAAGCATATATTTTTGGAGAAAATTACAGAGTTCACGTTTATCAAAAAGTCTAGTAATCATAACTATAGTGGACCTGTTGAATATTTAATGATATTCTTTGGGCGTTAAGCAGTAAATGGGCTTTCAGAGAAAAGATGCATCACTGGATTCACGTTGTTGGATGAACAGTCAATTATTATAACAGCAATGCACTATCTATCATTGGGGCTAAGAGAGAAAATCAGAAGGGAAATTGTGAAGTGCCTATTAGAAAAGGTGTGTACGTGTACGGTTATTATATAATGAGTGTGCTCCCATTATTATTATTCCTCTTATTTGTAAAAATTATTGTATAAGACAACAAGCAACATTTCAAGAGCTCATTGTAATAAATAAACCATTGGACAGATACGATATATTACATATATTATATTATGATTCTACCGATAAAAACGCATGCATACATGTACCCATTACATAACTATGTCCGGCGTACGCAAGCATCTATTTTATTCATGAGAAAGAGAATCGAAGCAAAAGGTCAAATACAAAACAACGTTTTCTTTTGGCAGGGGGTTGGCTTATATTTCATCGTTTGGGCTAATCTGCTGGACATCTGAAAATGAATGCCTTCCAGCTACACTGTACCACTGCCAGGCAATTGCACGTATATATAGTTTGTGATCCCAATGATAATCTCACAGAGTGTGTAAATTAGTTTGGGAAAGAAAACAAGAAAGATTAGATATACTATTTTCATGAATAAAAAGCTAACTCCAGCACGGTATATGAACAAAACCGTCGTATTTGTGTACATTTCGGGAAGGAAAAACACTGATGGTAATCTTAGCACGATGAAGTACAGACCTGAATGAAAATAATAATTTAGATGTATGGTAATAAATAGTTATGATAAAATGCGAGTGGTCAGCAGCAGCAGCATTATTAAGTATGATGGAGAGAAGCAAGGAGCAAGTCACTTGTAATAATGAATGCTGGAATAGCTGGAACCATTAAACGTTATCTCTCTCTCTCTCACTGTAAAAGTCTTTGCTTGCACTGCCCAAATCTCCGAACCGCTAAATGTACACTTATTTTATACTTAACGTATACTATTCATTCATCAAAAATCATCATAAACAGGGCTTGTAGTGAAAGCTAAAACGGAATCTTCAGAGAATCATCCTATCTTTTCGTCCTTTATTTTTAACTAGACAACTCCTATATCTTATTGTTTGTTACTGAAACTTACAGACCTTTCATTACTGTTATTATTTCCATGAAAAATTAAAGTAGACGAAATACACACCGTACTGTGCTACCCATTCTCATTGTCCAGCGGTCGGTAGCAGTAACGAGGAAGTTAGCAACGTAGACTCAAACCCACGCCGATTACAGCAGGTAACAATAAGAGTACAAAAGGGAAACAAAAAACAGCAAATAAACAATGTCTTGTTGAATGACGACAAGTCTTCCATTGTAATAAGTATGCATACTTAAATGAATACAAAAAGCGATATATAACGTAACGAGAATCTCGTGTATACTTTGTATTAGCACAAGAACAGGCAGTGTAGAATAAAATAAGAAGTGTGTATATTGTATAATATCCTCCCCTCAAGTCATAAATACTTCATTGAAAGCATTATTCATTCACTTTGTATTATCATTTTATACATATGTGTGTGTGTTGTGTTGTTATGCGTCAGTATGTAATTTTAAACGTGAATGTGTACTTCGGCTTGTACAACATGCCTTTCTGTCTACAACAATTTTATTATCATTATGGGCCAGACCTCTATAGAGTATGTAACCCATCCACGCCAAGATCATCATGGGATTCCACACTTTATTCCCATTACATCTGACATCCGTTTTACTCTTCTCTCGCCTGCTTTTTCTTCACTCTCTGATGGAAATATTTGTTTGGTCTTGTTACTCGTTACGTTGAATGAATGTAACATGCGTTTTTTTGTATTACCGAACCAAAGTGACCGATTATTTAGTCTCACCCAGAACAATTTGTTTAGAACTCTTGTGTTTGTATGTGTGTGCTTGTTTGGGCACATATTTGCATTGAAATGCAATGGTTTTTTGTCGATTTTCATGTAAAATATTGTAGATGAACAACAGATTTACAACGGATGCTAAAAGAATATGTCTTCCCTTTGGGAGCAATAATAAAGTGGTGTAAGTGGGATTGGTCTTTTACATGTGTGGTATATATATGCACATATAAATATACACATGTGTTATAATAAGAGAGCCCCCAAAGCCCCACGAACGATGTAAAAAGTTTAATCAGCACTGTAGTACACTTTTATTGTGAATGAATGATTGGTAGGGAAGAGAGAGGGGAAGAGAAGAGAAATAAAGGGATTGACATTGACAATGGCACTGACATATCACGCCTCATATATAGTTGCTGTTCACCAGCTAATAAATGCAATATATGAAGAAGTTGTTGGATAAGAAGGGTAAAAAAGAAGAGGATTTTTGTTGCCAAAAGGGGAAGAAATTTGAGCTTTTGTGGTGAAATGTATAGATTGGATGGATGTATGAGTGTGATTTACATATTCATGACTTCTATCGGGTAATTCATTCGGACAGATGGATGACTTGTCTTGTCTTGTGTGTGCTAAGCTTTTTGATGATGCTGATGAGCTGAGGGTATGACGAGCAATTGTGACGAAGATTACCACACGATATTTTGGAATTGATTTGATAGGCAGGCAAATGTAATCATTTGATGCAAAAGCAAGGCTTTAATAGTAGCGATTACCAGTTTTCACATTGATTTGCATGGAATCATGTAAAAAAATTGGATACGACGACGATGAGAAAGAAAAGTGTTCAACAAGTCAGCAAAGGAGGCAGAGAGCTCCATAGGAAACGACCTACGGCCAATGTTCTTTGTTGGCAGGTTGGCATGTAATGAGTAATGAAATGTAAATGTACGTAAATTAATCTAATGTAATTGAGCTCAGATGAGGTATGACGATGAGCGAATGCTTAAAACTTTTTTTCTGCCAGCAAACAAGTTGCCTGCTCTCATCTACACCTTATGTTATTTTATATTATTATATATAAATTTATAGATAGATATCCTTTTCTACATGAAACCAAAGAACTTCTTTGGACTTTTGACTTGCCTACACCATGTTTTGTTAGGTTGTCAGCTTTGCTGAAATATTATATCTACATAAGCGCATGTTATACTCGTAGTCATGAGTTTATGTATGCNCGCATGTTATACTCGTAGTCATGAGTTTATGTATGCAACTTTTTAAATGACATGATGAACCTCGATTAATATGCGAAAGATACGAGATCATGTAGTACAAAAGACAAGTTTTGTTGAATAATGTGTAGAGGAAGAATGCAAAGCTCATGCCTGCTAAAGCTTGGTTTATAAAATGCACGGACTGGCAACAACCCAAGCGAGACGAAGGAATCATTTCAAAATTTATGTTCCTTTAATGGGGTTATGAGGCATTTTCCGTGCTCTTTAATGATCTTCATCTCTTATCCACACAAGTCCACACGCATGCACATTACACACAGCAACTTATACATTATATATTATTCTAGACACATGGCTATGTAGATATTGGCCACTGATAGTGCCATGCATGCAAAAGGCTTCAAACATTTGTTCATGATCTGGAGAACAAGATTTCCACTCTCACTTGTAATATCGTAATAATTGCGCTGTTGGCCAATGAATGATAATAACAATAATAACAGCCATAATAATACTACTACCATTACATTTTGCATGTTCTACACAATAATCAAGTTTTTCTTCATTCATCCCTTCTCCTTCATCCCCATCTCGCTCAAATGATCACATCTGGTCAGCATTTCCTTCTGGAGGAGAAGGAAAATGAACAAGTAACTTGCTTTCTTAACCAAGTCCTTATTTATTTTATTTTCTTTCAGTGGAAAAACTTGTTGTCAAACTATTCATTACAATTTTACACGATTCATCTACCTTCTAACTTTCATATATATTGTAAGTTTATGCATTCATACAAAAAGGCTAATGCGCTAATTTAATAATTTAGACCAGCTTCGAATATAAGCCCTTTCCCTTATCATATTGTGTTCATTTTTGTTCATTCATTTAACTCCTTTTCACCTAGTAATTATCCTAAAAATTTAAAAGTGTAGAGGGCTATGGGGAGGGAAATAAAAATTAACAGGAGAGCAATTACTAGCTTGAGCAAGTTTAAAACTTAGTGAACATTACATTACTATTTTGCGTAATTGTTATTATTCCTCCTCTCTTGTATCCACCTTCCTTTTCTGCGCGGTAGCATCGATATCACCGTACTCTTTCAACGTTTACCAATCACACATTTGCTATATATGCATTATATAACTTGCGCTTGTTTGTAGATAACCATATAATATCGACGGGGACGGCTATATCAGTAGCTCAACTACTATATCGCTATCTAATGAAGGAGGTATCATTTGTGGAGATACTGATCAACGAAAAAAAATCTGTCGAATATGTTTAAAAGATCTTTTCGCATGAATATGAATGCAAAGAGTTGTAATAATGGGGGCCGTTTAAATTACATTAATGGATACTTATTACTGCTCCTTATTATTATGCCTCTTTTTTGCCAGCGTTGCTGCTTATGACAGCATAAACCCTTGAGGGCTCTCACAAACTTCTTTTGACTGATGGATGTACGCAGACAGTCAAGCCCACTCACTCAGATTTGCTCTTTCAGCAAATGAATACATGTAAAAAGTGCAAATATGTAAATGTAGCGTAACATTAATGCTCATCGCCGTCATTATCAACATCACCATCGCCATCAAATTAATAATATTAAAAAATAACCTTTAGCAGCTTGGCATGCTGATTTTGCCACATTCTGAGAGTTCAAATACGTACACAATGTATACTGCATATATATGTAAACCTTTCCTTGCTGTGATGGTCGCAAAAAAAGTTTTAATGACTAAAATTGTAAAGTATGATATTGAATTTTAATTAATTGCTCAGTAATTTGGCGAATTTGTTAAGGCGAAAAAGAATAATAAAAATGCTGACGTGTAAAAACCTGATTTTGATGGAATATAAAATCAGCCCAGTATAAATGTACAAGCAGAAGTATAAGCTGTATAACAAACTTCTGTTAATAATAAATATGGACATAGTATAGTATATTACTTTGTAACGACGGGCAGACAAATATACTGACATATCAAAACCGCTTTCGCGTAATAATGATGATGGTGGTGATGCTGATGGTGGCTTGAAACACATTTTCATCTGAAACAGTAAATGCGGGCAATTTAATAAAAATAAGTTGATGTTTGGTTCAGCTGCTCATACTACATGTTGGATGATACCTGGCATGATGGGCAATATTTATTTCATTTAGATCAGCTCACCTTTCAGATGAATAAATAAATAAGATGCATATGTGTGTACATGTGCATGCAATGCATGGAATGCAGATGAGGAATTGATATATTGTGCTCATGAAATTGAATGATGATCCGGCTTAGGGATGTCTAATTTTAGACTCTTTCTGGCAGATTGACAAGAGCAGACCTCGTGAGGCAATATTTGGCTGATGGTCAATGGCGTGTTCAACCTTGGGTCTTAAATTGTGCTGTGTGTACATGTATACGTCTAAAAACTGCAACTGGGCTTGAATAAGCAGTGAATTTCTCCTAACCTCCGATCATCGAAAACATCATTCGAATTTGGGCTGCATTCATCTCAAGATGATGAGCCATTTGATATAATTTACATAATAATTCTGTGAAACTGTTTTTAATGTGGGCTCTCTTTTGCTCAAACACTATACTTTTGAGCCATTACATGTATTTAACTTCACCATAAAGAGTAACGTTGTTTAAATCTGCTTTCCTTGACATTCACATAATATAACGTTAATTTCCTTCAATTCTGATAGGTAAATATACAACTTAAGATGAAATGACACGGAGTCATAAACGAGAATGAAGGAGATTAGCTAGAGATAAGAATGAGAAAACGATTGCTCGTCATGACAAAAGCAATAATTATTTTAGATTGCCGTTTACATTTCGTAGTAATTGCATAGTTTTTCTCAATTGTTGCATATTTTAGCTGTCAAACGTCAGTCTCCTCTTTTCTCTGGAGTGTAAGCAAGTAGCAATTGAAAAATTATTCTTAAATAGGATCAATTGTCTGATAACAATCATTAGCCTTTTTTTTCTTCTCACAACACGAACTGCGTCTTTTTTGTCTAAACCAAGAATAATACATGAAGGCACAAGGAGAATACATGCGCACATTTTTTAGGAATAATTTACATGTATTTACTCAGCTCACCAGACGACAGCTTTCGTGCTTGCAGAAACGAAAACGATTTCTTATCCCTGAGAAACTAGAGTTATTACATGAAAATTACAATTAATTAAGGGATTTTTTCGTGACCACCTGAGTGTGCGTACCATGCAATCGAGACAAGCAAAATAGAAATAAATGGTTGTGCAGACGAAATGCATTCAACAGCTTGACTCTCCCTCTCTTCTTTTCTAACTTGTTTAAAATGGAATAAGAATAATTTGAAAATAATTTGAGTAGGAAACGGCTCATTTCTCAAGATATCTAGCAACAACTTTGAATCAGTGGTGAGTGGTGGTAATACAGTCCGCTGTTACAAAGCCTACAAACTAAACACACTCTGAAGAGGAAAGTGTTCGCTCTGTCTTGGTTGTCGAGAGACTTGTGCCAACACAGGTCAACAATTATCTCTTTAAGAAAACTAGATTGCGTGACAAGACTGGAAGAGGAAGACCATAAAAGTGTGTTATTTTGTACAATTTATATGTGTATATATATATTTAGCCGAGAAAACAGTGCTCGAGACTCATCATCATCAAAAATAATTATTTTCTTGTTTAATGTATTAAATTATCAGAAGTAAGTGTCTGCATGATCTAATCGAGGATGTAATTGCTGTAGTCGCTTTTATAATAAATGGTTTATGTCATTTACAAAGTATCAAACCTCCTTCGATTATACCAACATGATAATTGATTGATTAAATTCATTAAAATAAGCCACACATCCACATTTCTTCTAATACTTTGCATTTGCATATTATTGATTATGTCTTCTGGTTTTCTTCCAAGTCGTTTTAGGTCAAAAGTGATCAGATTCACTTTATCATTTTTCTTCTTGACATCATTCATTTCCCCTAATTCATCGCTAAATTGAGGAAAGCCACACATTTTTCTAATCTAAATTTAGACATGATGAAACATTTTGATTTTATGAGTGATTTATGGCTCATCTCACGATAATTTATACATCCGCTTTTGAAAGTTTATAATGATTATGTGATTCTTGGAGTATGGATTCAAGATAATGATTAATAATTTCAAAGTCCACGTGACAGACAAAATGTTGCTGAGAAAAGATAAAAATTTAAACGAATCACAAAATACGTAATAGAGTAAATGAATGTAACAGAAATGTAATAAATATCACATGAAAGCTTATTCAATAACAGGGTATTGCGAGAAAACATGAAAATTCAATCAAGCTTAATCAGTTCCATTAAATTAGTACGTTGAGCGTTGATTAGAGCATGTTTTAAAAAGCAATTAAATTAATTATTTATAGCAGATTGGAAGTAAGAGGATATAATGTGACGGAAAAGGTCACGGTTGACTTCTTCTCCATAAACACTTTACTGTTTGTGTTTATTGGAGGAAAAAAATTTAAAACAAATTGTGTAATTTGGGAAATAAAGTGCTGAACATCAAGTGAAGGTGACAAGCTCGGCAGTAGATATTATTTAATGTATGAAAGTTATAATATTGGGTGTTCTTGTGCTTGTTATAACTTCATCTGTTCATAGCACATGAGCTATCTGTTATGTTTTCTTAAAAGGGGTTAACGACAAGTGACCTGTGAGGAAAACCATTACAATTAAGTTTTAATGTGAGTGATTTTGAGTAATTTAGAATGAATTGGCCGCTTTGATCGGGAAGTTTATCGTAACCAAGAAATGACTAACTGAGTGGCTTTGGGTTGGGCTTGTGCGTGAACTGGATCATGTAAAATTAATATTTTTGTGAGGTTAATGATTGATACCAAGATTGATATCGTGTGGTGTGGTGATGATGTCCATGCACCATTGACATGTAACCTTGCTTAAAGCTGTTCCTTTTTTACTTGTCTTGAAAGTTAAATAATTCATACATTAAATACTATTTTTCACCTTATCAATCATTTTTATATGACGGCTAGGTCCAAGGTGGGCTAGGTCAATATGTGATGTCACTGGAGTTGGTTAATCGAGCAAACCTATCATCTATTTAACGTAGCTGTTCATTTCACAATCTGTTGTTTTCCAAGTTTTCTTCACGACTTAAGTTATGCGGTTTCTGTTTGTAGCATAAAATTACAGTATATATATCAAGTATATATACTTACATTGCATTGTATCAAACTATATATCTTACCGAAACTCGAACACGTCATGAAATTACATTAAATTACCAAAACAATTAGCATTATCTGAGTGCATGTATAAATCTAACCTAAAGTTATGTGAGAAATGTGTGGTATACATTGTTGTTCCACTGCAAAAATGTCATTCATTACATTGTACTTTATAAGGTTGTAGAGGTTGTAGTTTAGTAGCAGTCAAACATTGTCCCGTTTATTTTCTTAATTAGTAAAGTCTAAAAAAGCTCATGGCTCATACCAATTACGATGTCATGATATATTATGCATCTTACATACATTTTATACTGTCTTAAACACACAGTAAATTAAGCTTTTCTAACTTAATCATTTGAATTATGCACTCAGACAAAGACAAGAGTAATGCCAGTGAGACTTACTCGTATTATAAGTTATAAACTAGAGACATGCATGTAAATTGATAACACTTTGTACACACTCTTCAATTTACCTGTGTTTTCAGACCTTTTATATGCCTTCATTGTCTCCTCATTAGTTCTGAAGGAACTCGCATCTATCGTCGCTAGAAACAATAAACTTTAGTCATAGTTGGACAGTACAGTGCCGAGTGAGAGGGGACCATAAAACGACTGACGGTTATTTGTTGCGGCTACTTCCACAACAAAATGTGAAGGTAAAATAGTAAAATGACAAATATCTATAACCTGTTCTCAGTATGCAATATAATATCATTTCATACTTATATCCCATATAAAAAAACGTTATATACAATATTACATGCCATTCCCAGTTTACGGCCATTTCTATTTTTATCTGAACTGAGAATCAGTTTGTTAATAAACTTGGAAAAAATGACAAAAAAGAGGAAAATTGACGCAGGCGAGTTTACTGCCTTATCCTCTGATATGTGCAAGTTTATTATCGAAGTACATGCTTCTTTAGTGTACTAATATACTTTGAAAATGGAGTTGAAGAAAAAAGTTATGACTCATTAAAGTTGTGAGATGACTGTAATTTCCTGATAATAAACTGTAATACACTAAAGCGCAACAATACAATACACAAAACATAAATTGCCCATGTTTTATATTTCATCTTGTGTTCTCAGGGTTTTTAGCTTTAATCTGTAAAATCGCAAATCAAAAATATTACAAAAGTATTATACCAACATTTGTGTATATGCATATATAGTTGTAGTCAACTCCTGAGTCAAGAGGAGCACAGGAGCATATTATAATTAGCAATTAAATCGTTCCAGATCACACCAGGGAGTCGGGAAATTACTTATGTTTTTATTCGAGTATATAGTGCCTTTAACATTCTAACCCACACGTTGTCAGTTTCACTCACTCTAACTGCAACTGTGTGTAACAACTAACAACAAATTCAAGATAAATTCATTCATTACTCGTCTCTCTTCTCTTTCAGTTGAAACTCTAAAGTGATGTGGTATCTACCGCTCCGCTCCCTTCTTCTCACTATATAGTTGTAGTCAACTCCTGAGCTGAGTCAAGAGGAGCACAGGAGCATATTATAATTAGCAATTAAATCGTTCCAGATCACACCAGGGAGTCGGGAAATTACTTATGTTTTTATTCGAGTATAGATAGAGTGCCTTTAACATTCTAACCCACACGTTGTCAGTTTCACTCACTCTAACTGCAACTGTGTGTAATAACAAATTCAAGATAAATTCATTCATTACTCGTCTCTCTTCTCTTTCAGTTGAAACTCTAAAGTGATGTGGTATCTACCGCTCCGCTCCCTTCTTCTCACACACCGTTTTCATTGTCGCAATAATGTCAGAACCAGTTTGGATTGTTGTAAAATATTTAAGAGAGAGAGAGAGACAAGAGGGAGAAAAGAATTTGATAAAGAAGAGATGAGGGAACAAGGCATATGTTTAAAAAGCCCACATGTATAAGGCTTCTGTTCTGACTTGATATTCTGTTTCACACTCCCGACGACCAACTGAGCTACCCTCAATCAACCAATCAAACAAGAGTCAATAATCAATCGAGTTGTGTAGAACGTGTATAGTAACAACAAGTACTAAAACATACACTTTTCTTGTCCTTGATAAAGATCCGACAAAACACAAAACTCCACAACAAATGCCCTCTTAACAAGCTACGTATTCCATTTGCTATCATTTCAATTGAATATTGTCGTAGTCGTGTGTTGCCTTTCCTACTTTTTTAGCATTAGTTTCAGATACAAAACGAGTAATTGAATGTTTTTATGATTAGTAAAAATGTACAAATAAAAGATTGTATACCGAATTAATTAGGTGTGTGATGGGAGGATTGATTTCACATTATTTTTATATGACCATATTTTATAAAATTATAGCCGACGTTTGGATTATTAAACCATACTTTTATAAAACTATTTGTGTAAAAGTACAATGCAATTGAATAAACATTTTTATAAGAGGTCAGATGGTAAAAAGGATATATTATATAGTCGCAGTCGCAACCACACTAACTTGTTAACAGATATATAAGTATAGATTGCATCCCTTTTTGTCTCTCTGCTATAAAGATTTGTGATAAGGAAAAAATGGTGGTATAGAAAAGGGATATAAAACAGAAAAGAATAAGTGGAATGTATGAATAGAAAAATAGTTAAATTGCAATTTTACTCTTCTGGAGAAAGACTATATAGGATGTAGAACAAGCACAATGCCGCATTTAATTGAAATGGTTTGCTTGGTAAGCAATAGACTTTACCACCACAAATTGGCGAAAAAAGTCCCCTGCCACCTGCCGATCTCATTTCCCATTCAAGACATACGACAGGAGGACGGAAAACCCCATGAATTTTGGCCACGTAAAATGAACAGCGGTACGTCTTTCCGTTCGCTATATTTGCTACTACTCAATAAGTTTTAAAGATAACGCGACAAATATTTTTTAACTAGAAGTCTCATGTTGAGACTTTGACTACTTGCGACTATTCATAAAAGTATGCGAAATGATGTGATAAGGAACAGAAATGACTTCCGTTTCGTGGTTTCTTGGAGTTTAAGCATCGCTACTTTGCTTGTTTACTCTCAATCAGAAACACAAAAGAAATATTATGTATGAAGTTCATATTATCTCTTTATAGAAACCGTATGGACACAGAATGTTGATGTTGAGTTCCGTTATTACATGAAATTACATGTAAACGCTAAATGTCGCTAATGTCACAGATGTTTTATGCTGTTAGGAATTTATAGTCCGTTACAATTCGCGATTCAACGGGACTATCAAATTTTAAATGGAATTTTATAAGACCTGTCAATATATCATATTTATTTTATGAAATTAATTTAGATAGTGGAGACATTGCTTAAAAATCCTTCCGAAAATATAAATCTTTATCCACCGAAATCAATAATGGATTTTTGTTGATACGGAATATGCGTTACGCATATAAATGTCGTTAATTAAGCGACAAAATCGGAAATGACTTACATACCAGAATATTGCACTATAAACGAATTTTCTAGTTTATGTTCTCATATTTCGTTTCATTTAAAAAGATATTATTTAGTACACCACATTTTTTTATCCTCAATGACCAGTTAATATCATGTTGGTTTTTCATTCACACTAAACAACAATCTCCAGCAACCCTCCTTCTCCTCAGGAGACTTCCAACAAATGTGTGATGTTCAAAAAAAGTGTATGTACATTTAATCAAAATAACATACACAGTACAAAGCATATTATAAAGGCAATATTTCATACAAGAACTGATGACGATGGTGAAGGTAAAAAATAAGGTTGTATATTTATTTTTTTTGAGCAACAATATAATCAAAAAGCAAAAGTGTAAAGCTCATCACCAGCTCTCATTCAGACAAAGAAAGACGCACAAGTAATGAGGATCATGTCTTCTTCTTTCCCTTCAAACAAGACTGAAATGGAGTGTATAACTCAACTACAATATTAATATTTGTCTGTGATATTCTCGTGATTACATGATATTGTATTTATCATAAGATGATGATGATTATACAACTGTCCATTTTGTGGTCTTGTCTTCCCTCCCGAGAGTCAACACACACAGCAGTAGCATTGCATTTAGAAGCGCTAAGCGCATCGCATCACTTCATATTTCCATTTTCCATCTCTAGGAATCCGGTTCAGCACTCCGGGAGTCCGAAAAAGAAGCCTTCGTGTCCATATGAGTAAGAGTGCCCCTAAAAAGCATTTACTATAACTTTTTTTTGCTCACCTCTCTCTCTTTCTCATCTTCATCTTCTTCTCTCACTTTTCTGAAGCTCATAGCTTGTTTTTCCTACTCTTTCATTGTGTTGTAATATGTTATGAGCTAAAAACTGAGTTAAGTGAGACGTTTAGAAAAGTGACTATTTCATAAGTGTGAGGTGTGATGTGAGTATGATAGTGATGAAGAAGAAGACGAAGTGAAGAAAAACATAT
>JAANSM010001197.1:0-20192 GCA_036850725.1 Orchesella villosa | reverse complement strand
CCAAAATAAATGAGATGATGTGATCTATAGGGTCATGTACATGCTTGGATATTCAAGGAGAGTCAAGTCTATCCACAATCCATAATGTATTTAAATGATTTTTCGATATTTCTTTTCTGACTCATTCAAGCAATGATTCTTCTTTCGGCAGGCATTTTTCATCGTATTATGCATGATAAACTCTCTTTACATTCGATTACGTAAGTAATAATCAAATTCTTGGTTTGTATTAAGACCAATGCCGAAAATACGGGGTGATATGATAAACAACCTCATTTTAGTGGGGTTTAATAAGGAAATGAAGAGAGAGAGAGAGAGAGTTCGAAATGTGTCGCGCAATATTTCCTCATATGTTCATTTGATATTTAAAATGCAATAAAAGTAATACTGGTTATTTACCTGACACATTTACCCTCATCAATTTCCTTAAAAGCGTGTAATCCTATTGTAAATGTGTTTTTCTCCATGATATTCATTCATTTACTTCCTGGAACACGCATTATAGCTTCTCCCTATGCTTCCAAACAATGATATTAATACCATTTGGGTGTTATTACAGCTAAAAGTTCTATCGAACTAGGAAAAGATCATTTGCACAAATGTGGTAATGTAAAGTGAATGAAACAAAACGTAAATCATCTTATCGAGAAACGTACTTTATTACTCATGGGTATTAAACCACAAGATACTGTGTGGAACAGCGACCTGAATAACAATATTTTTTTTATCAAATCAACTTCTGTACGTGCTCCTTGTTTCATAGCATATTCATCCATCTTGTTCGAGGTAATAACCTTTGAAGAAGACATTCTACTTTATTGGAGGCACCATCAACTATATACTGATGATAGCGTTTTACATGCAAGCTTTACATGTTCACAACTTTTTATTTTCCCTTTTCATATGATTTTTTAAAGAAACCAACAAAAAGATTACACAAGTAGTAAAACGCAGGAAATTTAATAATTCATTCGCAGTAAAACTCTGCCTTCACTTTCGTTCTTGAGTGGTCGTAAAACTATCAAGAGCCGGTTGCTCATATAAAAATGTGATGATGGCAATGTGTGATGAGTTCAGGGCAAGTTGAGAATCAGTCAAAATGTCATAGGTATAATATAATTTTTGGTAGTTCTTGAGTCATATGTGAGAATAAACCAAACTCTGACTTTTGAGCTTTTATGCATATGTATAAGTAAGGCTGTGACTTTTGTATTCACATTACTTGGCGGAACGATAAGGAGTTGTAAAGGAGGTAATAAACTCGTTGTAAAATCAAATCCATACATCGTTGCATCTTGTTTGTGCAATTGCGAGTCTTGCCACCACAGATTATTTCGAACAGGCTTAATGACTAATGCAATCAACTGGAGTCATATTTCATGTGTACTAATTTCCTATGCCTTTCTAATTAGATTATTTGGGAATTGGATGTTTTAAGTTGGGTTTTCCTTGTACTTATCTGTCTTGATTTCATCCAAATACCAGCATGCAACACAAGTTGATTCCTAATGATTGCATAAAGGAAAGCGATGCAAAGTGCACATTGAAAGCGTTGAAAACTTGTGACATTAAGCATACTTAACATGTTCGCTTACTTTTTACACTGCATTTCATCAATGAAAAATATTAAGTGGGCACTTGACTTGAGATCGCAACAAAAAAATGGAAGGAATTAAATGATTACCATGAGAGAAGATGAGAGGGGATGGCTCTCTTCTGTTTGTTGATGTTCATTCATTTCATTTCTAAATGGCATTCCGACTCATTGAATCAGCCTAACAAGCAGAAGCACCGTCAAGCACAGAGAAATATAACTATATATATTCATTACACAATGTGTATTGGTGTATGAATCGTGTAAGCATAATCTTAGGCATGTGTAGTTAAAAGTTCGCTTAAATGTTGATTCGTGTTTGCCTTCAGTTGTCTCAAGAAGCTAGTAGACGCATGTACATATCGTGAGCACAAGTCTGTGCAGTGTCCGTCCTGCAGTATACAGAGCTTGTTGAATTGTTCGGTGTAATATCAATCGTCCGCTCTTTGCTTGGTTGCGTGAATCCTGGCAGAACTCTTGAGCATTGTTGCAACGCTCATCATCCTCATCATCAGCATATAAACAGACGTTGTTCTTGTGTCAGTGTTACGTGAACTTGATGACCGAACCCATGTTCCATAAGAATGAGCATTTCACACTGTTCCATCTAAAACTAAAGTGACTGAAAGTATCATTCATGGTTTTAACTAGAACCTATAGCTGCGAATGAACCGACTGTTTCAGTATTTCGTTTGAAAGTGGATCGGGATATGTGAATAAGAATAAGCAAACCTTTTTGGTCGTTGTTATTTTTGTGTAATAATGAGGCTCATTATGGTGTTTGTCAAGTTAAAGGAGACTTGAATGTTGCAGTACGACTCAGTTCAATTCCAGGGTCCTATGTGCATACATGCGGCTAGAGTTATCTCCAAACTTGTTCTGTGTTTTCCCCTTGCTTAAAATAACTCCATATATACATAAATACACACATATTATACCTTGACAAAATATGGGGTTATATGACTTAATCAGTGGTGCGCAGAAGTGAAAAATGAACAACAACGTGTTTTAACAATCATATGTCAATATGTACTTTGCCCATCAACATTCCGAGTTATATCAAGGCTATTTTGAAGAGTATAAAAATTAATCTATGAAATCCTTTACAAAGTACAAAAATTATTCCGAAGGTTTCACACGACAGCTTGTTTTGCTAAGAACGTGATTACTCTTCCTCCTTTGGTATGCCCAAACATGTTGTTGTCTCTATATCTAGAGACAGTAAAGTGTTTACATAATGAAACTAAAGAAAATGAAGAACAGTGAGTGAATGTGTTAATTGAAGATTTATGAATGTCATTTATGTAAAAGGATTAAATTGGACTTTGGTACAATTGAAAGACATCTCAGTTGATTTGGCTGTGTTTAGAAAACGTGACATCCTGTGTCTTACATGCCACTTGCCAACGAACGTGGACTGAAGGCAATTATGTGCTTTGGTATTAATTGCAGAATTAGGAATATGAAAATGATGTTCCTAGAAAGGAGTTAAATTGCTTAGTGAGAGAATGGTGTACCCAGATGTGCTGGAAGTGAGGAGAAACACACATTTATTGTTGTAGACTCAATTAATTACTATATATTTTGCACGAGTGATAGAGTTATAGTTGTCTAAGGACACATGCCGAAATTCCTAAAATCAATATCGAAGATTAACACAATCACGTTTCTGTTGAGACTCATGCCAACTCATGAAGCAAAGTGACGGTGTAGTGTCACATCTAACTGTGTAAGTGAATGGTACGGTGATATTATATTTTGGTAGAAAACCGAATAGAGAGTTTACGGGAAAGTGTGGTAGCGGAGAATTTTCAGGGATTCAGTTTTTTTGGGTCTGTGATTGCTCATCTTAGCATGTCCTTGGTACAGCTTGCTAGATATAGATATTAAATAAAATTGGGCAGCATCTGGATACAAAATATACTGTGTGTTTGATATGCATGTATATTATATTATATGCTCAATTACTTTCGATGATCACATGCCCAAATGTTTGCTCTTGGTTAAATACTGCATTCATGCCTATCTCGTGTTTCGGCTCGTGATTTTGTCGAAATATATTTTTTTTTGGATTAACTCAAATTGATTTTTGTGTATGTGCATGGGAAATTGATACGTTACTTCTGCTTAGAGACAGAAAAGTACATCTTCAATCTTCAGGATGATTATATAGGAACGCTTGAATGGATTCCAACTTCGTAGTAAAATACGTAGAAATAGAAATGTATAAAGTTTGATGCTGTGCCTGGCTATTTTTGGGCCTTGCAGCGTAAGACCTTAGGTTAGGTATCGATTGGATCTGGCTGTCATATACTTAGCATTTTGGATTCTGGATAGTACAGATGCTGACTTGATAGAAATTCATAGTTGCCTACCTTGCCTGTGGATACATGTCTAAAGAATGTTTTATGGTTTTGATGATCTTGTGGGGCTATCTACATGAACAAAATTCGATACAGACAGAATATAAACTCATCTGACTAGCTTCATAATGATGACAAAACGTTGTCTGTTGACTTGGTTGACACCTTATACATTCTGATTCATATTTCCTCATTATTTTCTCTGAAATAGTTAGTGCTATTCTGTTCCACCTGTTTGTTGATAATAATTTAGCTGATTACAAGCCGTACTTTGATCCCGATTCACTTGCATAATGACCATTACGAGCTAGTTGGTTTTCCCCTCCAAGTTTACATAGCAGATGTTGCATAATCTAACATGCCATCGTTTTAAGTTGAAAGAGTAAATGGACTCACTGTAGGTCCCCGGAAATTAATTAGAAGTCGAGTCTAGCATCATCAAAGAGCGTTTTAATGTGACATGCCGGACACCTCCGCATGGGAGAACAAAACTACAAATCTAAAGTCTGCTACTGGGTCAGAAGTTCAGTTATTATTATTAATTTATTAATAAAATGATGGCTTTGAAAAAAAATTCAGAAGTTAATCATAAACACAAAGCCCGGAAGATGTGAAATCATGCAAGACCATCTCATTTCTTTCAACTATTAATAGTTGCATCATCACAATGTTCATTAGCAATTGCCACCACAAGTCGCATCTTCTTACGCGCAAAAGTGTGCCTACCCCCTTCATAATAGGAGAATACCATTATGTTTTTCAAAAATAGTGATAATAAAGTTCAGAAATGCATGTATAACATTCAAAAATGGCTTTAAAATAGTTTTAATACGCAATTTTAATGAGAAACAAGGTAGAATTAATCCTCATTAAGGAAACAATCATCGCCGTTAATAAGCATGTTTTATCAGTTATGACTGGAAGTGACTCATTAAACATTGTAATAATAATATGTAAACAAAAGAAGACGATCAAGCTAATTGACGCTGAGAATCTTGAAGCGTATTATACTTACATGTATTAAATATGTGGTTCAAGTGATGACTTCTCATCAATACCTTCATGTTCTCATGAATGTTCATTTGTTTTCGAAACGACATGCTCAGCAAGATGGCTTTTCTTAACAATTAATTCCGGCATTCCATACAATAAGCAGAAATCTTACGATATGCTCTCTGGCATGAGACAGGGCACACGTACAATGTATACACCACATAACAACATCATCCTTTTCCACTTCCAACTTCATGTTCCTCCTATTATATTAAGTGTATTGTTGATTGTGTTTAAGAAACGGCATGTAACATTATGCGTGGCACACTAAAACCTTTTTTATTGTGTAGTGGAGTAGTAGACCGGCAGGAGAAATGCATAAAGTGCAAGCGAACATTGTATATTTTCCATTATTATTTGCATATTAGCACGATCTGGTTTTTAAAATGCGTTTTTTAAATATCATATCAGCCAATTCCGCTTGTTTGGCTTGCACTATATTACGTTTTAAATGAGGAGTTGTGCATGAAAGCTTTTTTTTACGTTACGTGAAGGATTCGATTGTAATGAATTCATGAACTCTTTTCGTGTACAATTATGCTGACTAAGCATAAGTATATATACGTGCTTGTAAAATGTAAGCCTTATTTAAATACAAAAAAACGTCTTCTTCTCAGCTGGTTGGCTAGCTGTCGTCATTATGTGAGTCTTTTATGCATGAATCCTCATCGATTCATCAAATCACATCATCTTCTCTTATCAAAAGCTTCAACAGAAAAATACTAAACTAATTGAGTAATAAAACCCTTCTGCAGTCAAAGAGTCGCTGAGAGTTGATAACTGTTTACATCTGCGCTTCTAACGTTTATCCTAACATTTTATTACAACGAATTTATAATATATATATCTATAAGTACTTAGTTATCCTTCTCTTTTGAACTCGAACATGTACTTCTAATAATAAGCAAAAGAACGAAGAGGCACACATAGATTATATTATTATACGGGTATGTACGAGTGAGTTTGTATCTTTGTAGAACTTATGCCAGACAAGATATACTACATTGGCCACTTTTGCGGATATGACGATAATGATGGGCAAATAATGAGTAAAATGATTGGAAATGAATGAATGTATCTGTTTGTATATATAATATATGCTCATATTACTAAGCTAACAATGCTTATTCATGCCATATGCTGATGTTTATTCCTCCACGTCATTGTCTTTCTCACTTGTTAACATATCGACAGTTTTTTTCTGATTACCTATGCTTAAAGAGAAAAAATGTTTCACTAATTGGCTCAATATTCTTCCCATTTTGTCTTATTCAATTATGAATTAAGTATGTATAAAATATAGCTAAAGAAAAAAAATAGAGAAAGAGAAGGGGAGGGAGAGAGCTTGTTTTGTCGGCGTTGTCGCAGTCTTTATTGTTATAATTTGAGTTCCGATTTAAACTGCTGATAGATACACAACTGATAAGCTGAGCTGTATTTAATTGGATAGTGGTTCTCAATTAATTGTACAATATTTCTATTACGAATCATCGTGGGTGACATGCTCATGCTCTCCTCTATTAGCTAAACTTTCGGTTAAGTGAAAACGATTTTTTTAGCTCTAACAACATGTAATTTAGTCCTGCTCGATAAGTATCAAACAACATTGCTCTTGTTAGTTAGTAATAATGGGAAGTATGATTGTATTTAATACTCGTAAAATCAATGTTGTAGCCGGAATTAGTGTTGGCTTTGCTTCCTTTGTTTGCACGTGATAAAACGCTTATTACAACATTCAACATTGAACATTCCTGTGTAATTCACGATTTCAGTTTTTGTCATTCTCTAACGTGTCATCCCACTATTGACGTAAGTTAGAAATCGCTCCGAGACTGTTCGCTTTTACATACAACATATGAAGAGTATTGATTTATAATTTTGGAGTTCTGATATTTGATAACGCATTAAAATATTAGGAATGTCGTTTCTTGAGGTACCTCTTCGTTGTAGTAAATTGTGAGGTGTCAACAAAATTAGCGGCGCATGTTTTGTGTCAACTCCCATTATCAAATATAAACAATGAAGTACAATAGTTTCTGGGAGATTGCCGAATTGGGATATACCTAAGCCTCCCAGCCTCCTGCAGCCCTGTGTATCTCAGCATGTGACTTCGTGAGGTGTATTAGGAAATAGCTTGGTTGGTGCCACAATCTCAATGCACTTTCATAAATGCACGCGAGCAAGTGCATAAATATGAAATTAAAAGAGTTTGTCGGAATCTATCAAAGAGTGTACCAGTAGGTAACTGGTGTGTTACATAGAAAGTTAATTGTTGTTGTGCCAGTATTTTTCGTTGTTTGAGACATCCTTATCCCTACAAGATCTAGGATTCGATAGGATGATAGAGGTTACCAACCTGGTGTTTACGTAAACTGTTTACGTTTACAAATGCGTTTCATTTTAGGTAAACATTTCGATTTCAGGCATTTGCAAGCACAGTATAGTACAGCAACAGCAATTTAAACCCTCGCTAATTGAAGGGTGTCTTAGAACCAAAACCAAGTAAACAAGTTTTACTAAACTATACGGTATATGAACTGCAAAAATTTTCGTACACTTATACACACGTACGTTATAGATGTTGAGTGTATGAGATCAGATCTCCACCTCCAAATCCGTAGAGCTGTGCATCTGATTTAATAGCATGAATTAGTTTACTATCACTTATAGGAAGATGATAAATGCTATAGATTAACTTTGAAAGTTATCGAATTGAGTGCTCTACATGATGAAAGGGAAGATATCAACAAATGATAGCGTAAAAGTGGTTGCTTATATGTTATTACTCTCATTATAATTCAAGGCAGGACTGATTTTTCTCAACTAGGCTTTTGATTAAACCTGTTGAAGCATTTAATTTGACTCATCTAGATCACACAGCTGAGCAACGTGGGGTATGACAGAGCGATGATCAACTCAAAGTCAAAAGCGCATCCTTCCGACCGAACTGGTGTACGTTGTACTTAGGACATTAGGGCGTTCTCGTAATTTGCTGTTTACACCGATGACCGTATTTCTATTTTGCATATATTGTGTTTGGCACTTTGGTCATCTATCTCTTCATTTCACTGTACGCGTTACATCTTCATATGCTCGTAGAATTTTCAACCTGTAATATGATTTCAATTCAAGTAGCAACTTGCCAGAAAGATTTACTTGTTCGTTCGTACCCTAACTCTGTTTTTGGAATTTCTTATATTTTACATGAGGCTGTCAACTGCCTGTCTGAGGTTTTGGAATATCCACCAGGCTTAACACGAAGTACAATTGTATATATACAACTACTTTCCTTGAACTTTAAAGGTCGTTGTATACGTTTGTATATAAAAACGAAAAAGTTTACATTAATGCAGGAGCTGAGCAAAAATAATAATTCAAATGAAGGGAATGTCTAAACCATATAAATAATTAACCTTTGACTAGCCTGGTAATATTCAAATGAAGGAGGAAGTCATTAGAATGTGTGTGTGAGGAATTTCTTTTAATGAATGATGCGTCTTTTTTTGCATATTTAAAACTTTCGTTGAGAGAGTACAGATTTCATTTCAATTCATTATTCAATAAAAGGGAATACAATAATTATTTGACTTCTGAAAGGACAAAATATGAAGTAGTAATAACAGTAGTTGATGTTTTGTTTCAATTTATGTACGAGCTGAATCACAGCGTACTTCAATTTGCATTTAATGAGCTAAGTTTCATGAAGAATATTCATATGCTACACAAACCCAAACGGTAGTCAGCAAAGTAAGCTCTCTTCCTATTTTCAGTTTTACGTTGGGTTTTTTTTTTGCAAACAACAATTCTTATTATTCGAGTTTTAGTCAAAAAATTTGTCGAGACAGCTTCCTTATTGAAGCAAAGTTGTTCCTTTACGGTTTTGCACATCATGAAAATAAGTATGTCGTGATGATGAGTGCTATTAGTTTGGAGGGTAACTACAGTAAACAGTATGAGCACAACTGTACACAAAATATTAAATTGAATCATTTCTTATTTTAATACTACTGGTTTAGCAGAAATAACTCATAAAACTTATGACTAACTCTATTCATTAGGGATGTGTGTAGTAAGCACTACTGCACTACAGCCTAATCAGTTTCCCGTTCCTGCCTAACGTACATATTTGAATTGTGTGGGTCTTGGTTTACAAGTTACTAATTAGAAGGCACGTCAACGAGAAACGAGGTTTTAAATCAAGTGTACATGTTTTTTGAGTATTTTTTGGTATATTAGTATAGGCTAATATACACGTACGTATACTCAACGTGAGGAAGTAAAAATAGATATATTGCGATTATCCCGAAACGTGAATAACGCAGTCACGTGCATATGATAGTCCAGCTGAATAATTTCCAGGAAAATTTTAATTTTTATAAGAATCATTTTACGGTTGATTGCAAAGCTGGATTTTTTTCTTGTCATTTCATTTGCAAAATTTTTCACTACAATAAACCAGGATATAAATGTTACATTTCCATATATACCCCCACACACACACACGCAGAGAAGGATTTCCTACATCATTATTAATGCAACGTTGCTTTTACTACTTACCAGGTCGGCATTTTGGCAAGAGCTAACATTTGGTTAAGTAAAAGACGCTGTGTAAGCCGACGGGTATTTTGCATAAATGATTTGGCTACCGTACTTGCAGTAGTACAAAGTACGTACAGATTGATTCACCACGAGTGCTACCCAACCTGTTTCACTTTTTGTTGATTACCCTGTCCAACCCCAGTTTCATGCTGATATCTGCACAATACAGTCATCTCCATATTATACCCTAGAATTGTTGGCTCTTTTCTCAGATTTAAATAAATATCTTTCTTCCCGAAAATACCGTGTACCATACTTTCCCATAAACTTTAACAAATTCAAGTCAAAATACATATACACAATGTAATTATAGTTATAATAGTGTTTATTGTGCTGAATTGTAGAGAAGTACATGGATGAATTTGTTGGCTGTTCAATTTTCATATTGATTTCGTCGTGAGTAACTCAGAAAAGCCATTTCTGTCTTCCCATGCAAAGGAAATAGTTGCTGTTGTGTACCAGAGTTTGAATAGAATACTTGAAAAAATGAAGTTATATTATAGCCTTGCTCCCAAATAACCATCCGAGGTATAGACGCGCATTCAGGTGGGTAATCTGGACATGATGAGTTTGTTTGAGTGCCTAAAGTAATATGTACGTCTGCAACTGACAATGAATTGGAATGGGCAGTTTTGACAGAATTTCATTTTCGAGTCCGGTAAAAAGTAAAATGAGATAGATAAATATTTACAGTACAGTGCAGAATATACCTGGTACTAGTAAATATGTTTGCCCATTTAGCAAACCAGAGTACAGATAGTGCCGTTTTACGGGATAAGTAACTACAAAATTTTACCACTGGATAGCGTTGAAAAATACATCAGTTGAAGTGTTATTCGTGGGAACCATGTTAAGGATTTTAGAAAACATAGAAGAGCACATATTGTTGTTGCAAAGGATTTGAGTCAAATTTATTAGATCAATTGAGTCTTCTCTCTACATTACGTTCATGTTTATGGTACGTTTGATGGAATTTATTTCAAAACACAAAGGTGCTTCACCTTTTCCAAAATAAGTTCCAAACTGAAGTCAAAATCCTGAAGACACCTGGAATTACTTGATGTTTGGGAAAAAAGTTGTAGAAAGTGAAAAATGAAGTTCAGTACGCAAGGAGGAACCTACGCCGTGACCCCATTGCTAAGAAGGTGAAAGAACTTCTATTGTATATAAATACCCACACATACTAGTCGTAGGTTTATGCTTCATTTTCCATGGATAAATAAATGTACTCTAAAATTATCTTAGAGAAGTGTTATTATATATTACCACGTATGCTTATAGATGTACATTTTGAGTGTATTTCCAGATGTAGAAAGACATAAAAAGCGTAACGTAGGAGTAAGTCAATGGGAATTCATAAGAAAAGGAAGCAACGGAAATGATAAACATTATTGCTTTTTTAACTGCCAAGTGTTGTCGCCATGTACTTTGCAATGAAATATGTTCCCCCAGATTGACAAAATGTTTCACACTAAACCAGAACTATGCACAACCACCAAAGAGTTTGCTAGGTGCGAAGTATGTGTGAGCGTATAGGTAGAAGATTCCAGATGGAATAGCAAGGAAATTGGCGACAGCGAAAAAAGCAATCTTGTGAAAAGGAAAAAGCTCGTTTCATTGACGATATATTGCACACTACAACACATTCCTTTTTCACATGTTGCTTATGGTGTTCACATATTTCCACACACTCTCTGGGACATGTTCAAGGAGTATGTGTTACGGTACTCTGTGCTAAGTATAATATACCTTTTGTAACAATGGTATGTGTATGTGAAATGTCAAAGAATGATTTGAATATGTTTAGGATTTTTTATTTGGATTGATGGAGAATTTCCCTTCATCCGCTTGTGAAAAGGAAAAAGGGTTGATGAATTTTTTGTACTTTTTGGTTTCTTAGAAAAGTAAGGGAAAATTTTGCTAAGCTTTCGGTCGTGGTGTGCCAGTACATTATGGCAGAAAGCTCATTTCCTTACAACTCTACCGTATCTGTAGATGTGGAAATTAGATTTTCGCTTCAAGTCTTAGTGATTGAATACCTTGAGTGCCTTCTTTGTTGATTGAACGTTGTATATTCACACAACGTGCATTTATGACGTATGGATATTTCTAAAGCTGTTTCAGCCAAGCTTCAACCTTCAATTTTGAAATGGTTAGAATACATCAGACCACCAACCGGTGAGATGGCATGGAAGTAGTAGTAAAAGTTTCGACACTGAAAATTTACCCGCTTTAGCTTTTAAGTTTCTTGTCAAATTTAATGAAGTCGAAAGAAGGACTTTATATTAAGTTAAGCACGGTGTACAGCATTTTACCATCAGCAATATTCATGGACGAAAAATATATAAGGTGGAAAAGCAAAGTCTTTTTATATTCGTTTCGGCATCTTGTTTAAAAACCTGTCTCGAATTTAGTAAAACTAAGAAATCTACCACCCGATTAGTTGTACATATGAGTAGACAAGTTATGTCACATAATCCACTATGCAGAATGACAAAGTGTGTTCGTCCATTTTCAAGATATTTGATACTTTTGCTTGCAAAATTTCTGCCAATGAGCAGGACTATATATGGTAAATGGGCTAATGGATTGGGTTGGTAATCGACATGCCCTCGAGAGATTTTTGCAGGTGCTGCATGAAGCATGAATGAAGTTTCATTGTCAAACTCTTGTTTTCAGTATTGGTGGAGAGGATTTGCCATTTTCCATGTCAGATGAGATCACGTTTTTAAAGTGTTAAGTTACTGTCTGTCCAGCTAGACAGATATGTACTTAAAATACTATGTGTATTTACATATAGAAAAGAGATCATGGATTTTTTCTTGAAAACCCGGTTTTTAAAATTCTAAGTACATTCTCAAGGGCAATGAAACGTATATTATGAGATGAGGTTGAGCTCATACAAAGTATTTTTGAGCGTCTGCCAAGCTATATCATTACGACCCTATGCCCTATCGTTCATTGTCATTTTTTATAAAAGTTTCATGCACAGAATTTTAAATAAGACGAGAGGTGAACAGAACAGGAGTTAGAACTGAATTAGGTTGGAGTGGCCGAGCGTGTAGGAGTATCAAGTTCTTGATAGCTAATAGTTGTTATGCAAGAAACCGCTGTAACAAGGAGATTAGGCAGCTAAGTAAGTGCACCAGTTTCGCTCTTAGTTCAAAAAATATTAATTAATAGTGAGAGGGGTCAGGTAGTAAAATGGCATGACGTAATTTTTACCAATTTATAATATTTAAGGGGTTTCTTGGTGTCAAGTAAAGCAAAGATATCGCAATTAAAATAGAAGGTAATTCTGACGAGTCCCGAAGGTGAATCATTTCATTAAAAGGCATCTGAGCACCTTAAAAACTTGTTAGGGAAATAAATGGGAGGTATTGGGATTGACAGTAGCTGCAACTTCAATCACCTATTATAGGGCGAATGAAGTCGTCATTGTTTGGTTCAATCAATCACTTCGATCTACTCAGCTATAGCTAATTTTACCTTAGTCCGTTGTGCTATGAGACATTCGAACGAGAGTTAATTCATTGTTTATTGTCATATCGCCACTAGAAAAACAACATACTATTCAATTGCACTAGAAAGTGGACAGATACTATTTCTCTTTCGGGGTCTGTCCATCCCTCTTACCATAGTTTTATTTGCATACGAATTTACTCAATTAGTTTTGATGCAAGGTTTGTATTTTAAAGTAATATGTAAAGAAACTGAATTATCTGCACACAGCACACACATACACCTCTCTATTAACTGAAATTGAAAGGATTGAACACATTCATTATGTTTATAACCTGGCAAATCCCACATTGACTCAAGTTTGACCTTCAGCAAGTTTATCCGTTTGAAGGGAAATATACTGAACCTGAGTCATCATTTTATTGTGCTGGTACACCACTCAAAACTTTTGGAGAAGTAAATTTACAACTTAATGCAATTATGGGATCTTATTCAGAAGCATTATAACAATGTCTTTTACAAGCTTATTGGCTCACTACAATCTACAGTACTATAACACTATAATAATTGCTATCAGTAATGAAATATTTTATGGCAAACTTAAAAATTCAAGCCGTATCGACCAATCTATAATTTAATTTCCTCCTTGAAGAAATATCCATAAAAGTTGGCAAATTGCTATTAGGTTTTTAAGATTTAATTTTTGTCTATATACTTTTATTTTCATTTTCATCCCAATGTATGTGGAAGCAAACAAACCTGTGAGGGATTTTATAGCGAACGTCTATAATTACGTGACCTTATCACTCGTTAACTGCCAGTCAAATTTAGATGTTTTGTAATGAAACATGCACAAAGAAGAACGATCGCAATAAAAATCCTACACAACAACAGCATGTCTTTTGTCATTGAAATTTTATTGCTAGCAAATCTCGTAAACGACCACATAAAGTCACATCCGCATATCTTTTGCATATACTAAACTTGAATTTTGCATGTTTCTTGTCTTATCAACAATGATAAGGAGCAAGGAAGCTAAGGTTCTTTGACTGTGAACAAAAAAGCAATCTCTGGGAGTGTGTGAAGTGTGTACAATGGAGTGCATCTGACATTGATATAACTGCATTAGAGAATTCTTATATTGGAAAAGTTTTTCAACCTGGAAATAAGTATTTACTTCTTATCCATAATTACATGGAAAGAGAAGTTGTTTTTACTCTAACTTCAGCCATTTTCACTGAGGCATCGACATGATAAAAGTATGTTTCAGATATCGCTTCGTGTAGCTGGTTCATAGATTCGGTTTAGGAAAATACACTTTAGTATCAGTTTATATATAATAAAATTGCCATTCGTTCTTCGTTCGGTTCGTCATGGAGCACAGTTTTAGTTCATATACACTCTAGTGTGTCCATTGTAGTGTTGTGCAGAAGCATACTTTTATATAAGGTTTATTCTTACGTTACTAGCTTCTGTAATAATATCATATGCATGAAAAATCTCAGTCTGTGTCTTCTTATCTTATCCCGGGATTGAATTACCACGGACCAGCAACAGCGGATACAAAACCGCTTCATTATCATTTAATCTAATCTCTTTTGTATAGCATTCATATGCATTGTTGGTGCGTTTCTGAAATCTAAATCTAGCGACATTGAAAACGGTACTTAATGACTCTATTAGAGCAGCTGCGTTCCTCAATAGGGCGTATAATATATGTACAGTACATATATAACGTTCATATGCTTTGTATGCATTCCTGTATTGACGTTTTTGCGAGTGAATTTCACCAAACGTATCTGTATTATCATTCTACAGACGTTTTTATAGCTGTTAATTGCAGCTCTGCTAATTTAACTGATTTATGACAAGATTCTACTCTGGCAGGGTCGTGTCATGTGGGACGATAGAATTGACGACCACAGAATACAAAGTTGTGTAATACCTTTTTTGCGTTTAACTGTTGAAAAAATTATGGTAAATTTTTTATTGTCTTTTTTTGTTGCAGGTAAGCTTTCATCCCCTCACTTTAATACGTTTGACCTACTTTTCCAAAGACCTTCCGCTAAACCAACATGAATGTGGCAAATTCTCTCGTGAACATGGTGGTTTGGTAAGCCTCGTCGATAGTTTGGATGGAAAAAGTTTTTATGGCAATCAATCTCCGTCTGGTAACAACATTTCTGCTTTCTATCTCTTTTCCTCTTTCTTCTAAAAATAGAAGCTAATTAAGCATCCACATGATTAAGGCAAGGACCGCGCTACCATTATACTGGAGCAAATCATTATAAGTAAATCGTTGCACGTTGAAGTTATAACCATTTCATATTCCGAAGAACAGTGATTCTTTTTACGCAAATTGGTTCTTGTTTTAATACATTATAAAAACGATTTCCGAGCAAAAAGGAAAGAAGGGAAAACGCAATCCTTCAACTTTAGCCCCCCTGATGTTTATTGAATGCACAAGCTTGTAAAATGAATCACAAGAGTGAAAAGTTCAAGGAACTGTCATTCACCAAAAACACTACTGTTTGTTAGCATCATATCAGTTTTGTGGTGAGCTGTTTGACTTGACCACAGGCAGATTGTAATCAGTAACCGTTAGACAATAATATTATAATAACATGTGACAGCTTATCATCATCATCAACACCAATGAGTGTACCACTGCTGGCACTATCATCATTTCATCATACATCTAAAAAGCATTCCGAAACTTGCTCGTCGCTGGAGATCCTTCTGTTCAGACAGATGCATCTATTAAAGAGAGAGAGAGAGGAGCAGCGTGTAATTAATTAGACAAGGAAATACTGCTAGTCAGTTACAGATAGGTTTCTTCCTAAAGCTCCTTTATGCAACATAGCTTATGATGCTCGTGCTCTTTTGCATTTTAATATTTGTATCCTTTCTGAACCCTTTTCATATCAAAGCTTTAAAGCTGCACACTTGTCAGTTTGTAACATGAATGACGTTCTAGCATTTTTAGTTAAAATTCAACCAACTTATTATAGTTTGTATTGTGCTGTAACTCCTGCAAGTGATTTCAAGCTTGGTGACAACGTGCCTCTGTGTTCTGACTCATGCATATAGTTTTGAAATAGGGATGCATTGATATCAATGCAGTTCTCCCGATTTGCCAAGCTTATTTGAATCATTTGCTTTTTTACGATCATTCCTGTCAGGTACAAACAAGAAGGGAGACAAAATCCTGTCAAAACCGCAGTCCACAAACATTCTTATGTTTACCAACCCCTTCAGTTCGTTTGAGCACATATGAATTTCACGACAAAAGCAAGTTGAGTTGATGACGGTATTGACCTAATAAATATGTTGTACACGCGCAAATCGTAAAAAAACCTCCAACTCTTTTTTACTTATTTAACTTGAATTGCACGGTTTTTACTTTATCGCTCGCTTGTTGTTTTGTCATAGGAAGAAAAGAAAAGGCATCCCTACACAAAATCTTGCGTATGAATGAACGATGATGATACACACAGAGTTTTACATGAACAAACAAACTGTTCATATTATGTTCATGTTTTATGGATGTCCAACTGTCTGTTTTTCTGTTTATGTTGAATGTAAGTAGTTTTAGTACAAAACTTAACTGCTTTTTTCTGGCTGTGTTGATGCAGTGATGTGAATTGTGATGCGTGTCTTTTATACAGACGATTGCATGCATGTGTGCGGCAGTTTTTTTTATATTCCGAATCCAACAATATCAAAGGAAAAAGCCAGGTGAGTAGTTCGATCATGAAAGGTTTAACATCAATAAAAAGGGATAAAGCCACGAATCATAACATTACCTAAAAAGAGAGAAAGGGTCGAATGAATAAAATTTTAGAAAATGAAATGGTATTTCTGGCCTTTCAGATATTTGAACCGTACCTTAGGCATCACCCAAGGGAGCCTGTCATTTGGTAGATGATAACACCAAAGCCATAGACTCTTTCTTATGCGGCATGATCGCAACGTGTGTGGAGGCATGTTGTGCATGAATCATGAGCATCATCATATAATATAATGCGTAATATTTCTATGTGGTTTAAATTTTATTAAATTCGGTGAGTCGGAGTAGTTTTTGATAAAAGTAGATCAACGTTTAAGAGCTTCCCGGTGGAGTTCCATATTTATGATCATTCCATGGTATCATTTCTCCGCACCAAATAAACTCCCAAATAATGGGGCCATCATAGCTTCCATATTTGTAATGTACTGCATATGCTAACTCGTCTTTACGCTAATGTTGTTGGTATGACTGAAGCATCAGAGCGGTCGTAATGCCTAATTCAAAACGTATGTTACGGGAAATGTGCCGAATATGATAGCGACATGTTCATAATGGATGATATGAAATGTATCATGTTTCCAAATAGACAGCAAGAATAGTTAGCCTCGTCATTAACAACACATCAGCTATTGGCGTAGTAAGCGAAAGTGAGACAAGTTATAAAATACGATGATGGAGGTTTTCATTCAATTACTGTAATGGACTTTGTTTGATGTTGATGCTGATGAAACAAGGACGGGCCATGTCGTCTGCTCGTACAGCTATTGCTCATTTAAAAAGTACATGGATACGTTGATGGTAATGAACGGAACTCTGTAGTCGGTGGTTTATAGGCAAAACCGTTGGGACTTTTGTTTTTACTAGTTATTCATTCTCAAGACACTTCTGTCAAAGTCAATAGTGGCTGGATCAAATGTGCAATCACGTCTTTCATTTTAATTTGGCTTTCCTCAGAGAAAGGATTGTTTGAAATGGACTCACTATTTTGAATAAAGGTGATAATGAGGAAATGGTTCTTTGGGCATGTATANAAAGGTGATAATGAGGAAATGGTTCTTTGGGCATGTATAGCAAATGGTTCTAAAATTCATAGTTTGGCAAAGACTATAAGCATCATTGATTTTCTTTCTCCTAGTTCCATTTCCAATGTGGAGCATGACTTGAGCTTAACGAAAGAGTTTCAAAGTCAAAGAGTTTAGGTGGTAGTTTGGTTTGGGTATAGTTAGATCTGGGCTCCTCATATTCATTATCATCGTGTACATACAATATCTATATCATGTAGGTATGCATGCTTTACTACTAATTGTAAGATTAGTTTGAAAGTAGAGCTGCTGAATATAGTTATAACTTTCTGTTGTATGATGAGTGTTTTGGTTAAGGACGAAAAGCTGGAGTACGTGTATACGCTTCAAGACAAACGGTGGAGTAGAAAACATAGTAAACTACGTAGTAGTAAACCAGAGAGAACATTCAACTTCAACGAATCTCGAGTAATTTAATTTTCCCCAATCAACTTCCCGTTTGTTTTCCTTAACTAACTGGCATCTTCTACTATATGTGCCAAACAACACTCAGAAGTCAGTTCAGATTTGAGTATTATATGCTCAACAAGGAAATTATGAGCCCTTTTTGTATCACGTCTTTGGCTCTGGCGCCAACTAGGGCACTCATCTCATATCTAATTGTAGGAATAGACTTTTCATGTCTGTAATCTGGATCCAGGAATGAAAAGAAACTATACATAATACATGTACATCACACAATACGTATATAATATGCATTTTTATACCATTATAAACGTATTATATTTCACTTCATTTCCCTATGTACTACATCAGACCACTAAAACTGCTCGAAGTTACCGCACAAGGGATTAACTTTATAAAACACCCTGTGTTAAAAGTTTATACAGAATCTAAAACGAAACAACCAAACAGTCTCATTTCAGATTTCTGGATCATGATCTGTTTATACGCTGCACATATGCTTGTTGTTGCTACATTGCATGTAGATTGTAGATAGTACAATTTTAGTTTAGACATATGTGTTACAAAACTGTATCAAATCTCTGAATGTTAGCAATTAACAAACATGAAGGAAGACGAGTTACGTAGTATGCTTGTATGATTAAACAGAGTCAACCAACCCGAACAATGAAGAAATAGTGAAAACATATTCACAATGACAAAAGTAAATAGTATAAAGCTACATTAACAAAAGCTATCATATCATGTTGCATCGTAAAGACAATGAATTTCATGAAGATTTTATGCACAATTCCCACACAATGAGCTCAGTGTATGTGTAGAGGGCTTGAGCAAAATTGGGTCATTCTTTCGGTAAAACGTAAATTCAGAGCCCAAAATCCTATGTACCCCTTAATTTCAAATTACACATGTACTCTTCTATCCTGCCCCTTTTACCAAATGCTATTGCAATTTTAAGTACTGACTGACTGAATTAAATATTTATGTGAAATGTGGACATGGGGCTTACTCGTCTTAATGTCCTCGAGCCTCTGTGACTCATATGTGATGTGATGTGAGGTACTCTATTCATTCGCGTACATCATCAACACGTCTGCAGATGTATGGTGTTGATTTTCCATTCAATTTCATGTTTTTCAACAACATAGACTTAGATTGTATGGTGCGCAGTAAAAGTTTTCAATGTGAGTATTATGACAAAACAGATTCCAAGTTTATACAAAAGGGTGGCTAGTCATGGCTCTGGCCAGAAAGAGGGAATTGAGTGATGTGATGATGATGTTGTCGTTAGTGAAGACTCTTTCTCCTCAATAAAATAATCCATTATTGTTATCCTGTCCCAAAATTCGTAATAAGAGTCCATATGGTCTCAAAAATCCAACCGCTTTTACAACAGCATCTATACCACCACCACCCTAGGTTCCTCATCCATTTGGGTGTAGTATATGACTCGAGGAGAGAAGTGGTAAAAGCAAACGTGAGTCAATTGATGTATTTGGCAGTTGGAGGTGTGAATGGTGCGGATCCCCAGAAAACCCCAAAAATCATATGAGCAAACGAGGATCCCTCCATAGAAAGCACTTTCTGAATAATCGATGGAAATCAATCTGAAGCAGCCGTGACCAGTCCCAATGAGAGTTATATGGCTATACATGCCTAACACAAAATACACACACACACATGTGCCGAGTAACACAAAGAATCGTTGTGTGTATACCAACAGAAGCTTCTAACACAAAAGGGAACACTGCCGACAATAAACGTTTGAATACTGACCCTACATTTATTGCTATTATGACCCTCGCAACAATCATATGGTTTAGGTGTTCCATGCTTCCCATTAT
>JAANSM010001196.1:0-18988 GCA_036850725.1 Orchesella villosa | reverse complement strand
ATCTTAAAATAGGATAACTATATTGTATTGTCAGCTTAAATATAATTAAGGATATCAATTGCATCTACATAAATAAACATACGTCTCCGTTCTTTGTCGAGTGAGTAGTCGCGATTTATGTTTGCAAGCTCACAAATTAATTCGACCAAGCAGTTAAATAAAATGCGACATTACCCAGCTTCCAGCTCTTACTTATTATTGTCTTTTCATTAGGCTAAACAATAGAGAAAATGTTAAGTCAATTATTTTGTGTAGGCTTTACTATTTACTGAAAGAAACAATTCTGGTTTTATTTGAGTGGCTATGAAATGAAAACGTAGGTTTGTAAGTTGTAAAGAGCGGCTTGTTTTGTAAGATTAGGTGTTATTGTTTATTGTAGTTGCATTGCCTCATAAGATAATTTAACTTTGCCCAGCACCACAAGCCAGATTTTTCTCATTTGATTATTCTAGATGAGAAGCTGTATTCTGTTTATGTACGCAACACAGATGTATACATATTCATATTATTACGTATATACACATTATATATATGTGCTCGTGTGTGATGCGTTGGAAAATAAGGGTTTTCAAGGGAAAAGGAAGCAAGCGAGAAAGTTCTAAGAGCGGACTGAATCCAGTAGAACTACTCAGATTTTAAGACATTTACAGCCACTTATCCTTTAGGAAATTGGCTTAACGGCATCTTCATTCCGGTTTATGGTTATATCGACCATTATTTGCATAGCAGTGTAGACAAGCAGGAGGCTACAGGAAGTTAATAGGACAGATGGACGATACGATATGAATTTCTTTGGAAAAGTTTGCTGCTAGACACATGCATTATGCATCCATATTATGTATTGTAGTTCTCGAACAAGTACAGAATTTTACTAATGTGTTTATGTTACCAGTACAAACCATCTTTAGTATACATGGACTGGAGACTTAATTAAGTAGCTAAGCAGAAACGTAAGCCACACAGTGATAAAAATGTCGGTCGAATAGAATAGACAAACAGTTACAATCAGTCTTCCTTTCCCATTAATGTTGTGATTCTAAGAATGCAACTTTAATAAAAATTACTTGAAACGTAAGAAAATTCACTGCATAATGTATAATTCAGATGTGAAAGCTTTGAACTTACTCCAGAGATATGACTACTCAGCGATCCTGTACACTGACTTTCCCGATATTACTGTAAAGTCATCATCAACAAAATGACCTGGGAAATTATATCCTACATTTTATCAAGTCATGCGTAACTAATAATTATTATCACTTTTCTGCAAGTCACTTAATCATAGGTTTGTGCAATCGCAAACTTAATAATTCAAGGAAAGCTTTAAATTATATTTAGAGTGTCCGTCCTGTTCAGAAGATAGCAGTTCCATATCCTAATTTATTTAAATATCAAATTCTGTCGGGTGTGAATTGAAACGTTGCGTAATCTATATTTCAGTTATTTTTCTGAAGTTTTGAAGTTTGAAAGTAGCAACTTTATAACATAGAAGCTATTCATGCCTTCTCTGCAGTACTTTCTGTGTTAGCTTTTTGGGACAAGTAATTCTGTATTCAACGCTTGCCAACTCTATCCTTATTTCTTCCCTCATGCACACACACGCACGCACTGATCATACGATAGGAATGACTGATTTGTGTGACCATGCCATACTTTAAGATAATATACGTAAACATACGCGCATACATAACATGGCAGATAAGTAGCAGGGTTGGTGGTACTAGCGGTGGCATGTATTTATACTAGAAGGCATTTTGTAAACACTTCGCATCGACAAGCATGCCTTTGGAGACAAGGAAGGAAGGGAGAAAGGAGAGCGATTTGTTAGGCTAGCTTGTATGCATACTGAACACAAGTTCTATTATACAAAAGCTCCTTTTTGTAATCGGATAACAAGAGCAAACATGGTGGAATTACTCATCCGACTTAATGTTTACAGCAAACGCGACAAGCTTACTACCTTCACTGCTTTTTACCCCTGTACATTCTAATTGCTTCCATCCAACTCTGCACAACTCACATATAGATATAGTTGGAAACTTAGAAGTTACCAAATTTATATGTACATAATACATACATATGTATAAGTACGTGCAATATATCTACAGACTTAAGTTGGTTGCTATAATTTGGCTTTCGTAATTTGTATAGTTGTATGGATAGATATGCTTCCACTTCATGCTCAAGTGCCTTTATCTCGATTAGTTATTTCGTCCCATATCATTGCACCAGGAATATAGATGGGAATCTTTGTATATGATTCCAGAACGAACTTGCTTGTACTATCACTAATCCTTCAATGTAACAAATCACACCGTGCCACGTAGTGTATGACGTATATACGGTATCCTGGTCCTCCAACTTTCTTTCCCTACTTCTAACTAAAAGAGGAGGGTCGGGATTGGGAATTGAATTGCTAATCCCTCAATGTAACAAATCACACCGTGCCACGTAGTGTATGACGTATATATGGTATCCTGGTCCTCCAACTTTCTTTCCCTACTTCTAACTAAAAGAGGAGGGTCGGGATTGGGAATTGAATTGCATAAATTTTAATCTGATGTACAAAATTCGTGAAACTATTTGCTAACTTCCATCCTAATATGATGCTAGCCATTTTAATACAGGACAGTTTTTAGTTTGCAACCGAAACTGTTTCAATAATGTACCAAACTTTCAGAATCGGTAATCAGTATATCGCTCATACTTTTCGGTAATCAGTCTGGTATGTAGAACATTTTCATCTGAATTTTAACATAAGACATTTAAAAAATCTCAACTTAGGTTTCTATTTCTACTAGAAATCTTTCATGGCGCATTTGATTTTATATCCAAAAGGTATTTATATTTTTGAAAGTTTTGTTCCTTGTGCAAAGGACATTGAATCCCTGCCAGTAGACAAGATTGAGTTGTACAAGATATAGCATTTGAGTAAAGACGACGTTACTTTTGAGCATGCCATTACGATTGATTGCAAATAGGGATGAACATTTCTGAAGCCCGCTTTCTCGGAATTTGTGCTTGTCATACAATAATATGACAATGGGGAAATTACATATTTCCTGAATGAGTATCTACGGTTATTATGGTCTTTACTTCGGATTTTTCCTCGTTCCATTCGTTTTTTTCTGCTGTGTTCTTGTCGCTTTTCCCCATTTTTCCTGAAGTCAACAACTGCTACGTACGTTACATATATAGACATAGATGACATGGAATTATCATCCGACTTTCCAACCGACTCGGCTCAACTTCACGTTGGCATATTTTTCCGAGGAAGTAAATGCATCACGCTATATATGTGATGTTATGTGGCAGCAAGAGCTTACGTATTTCATAATGCAGGAGAAAGTAGAGAGAGAGGCAAAATGTTCTCAATACCTAAAACAAGATATAGAGAAAAAGCAAATAAAATGCAAAAAATCAGTACCGTGTATATAATACCATGGTAGATTGCACATTATATTCTGCTGAAGTGTGCTCGCATGATATTGTCTAATCTGCTTTTGAGCATTGCAAACAGCGAGAGAAGACAAGAAGTGACTGGGACAAAAGCTGAAAAGCGAAGTAGAAGAAACGTGAAGTGAAAAGGATGGAATACGAGAAAGACTTTTCTGTGTAGTATTTTTTTGTTTTCGTTTTTCTTTCTTCTACTTCATCCTAACAAGGGAATCTGGTAAAGTCTCTTGAGACTGTTACACTTGTCAAATTCATGTGCACCACTCCATATTCGCTATTTACTCTTAGTTTGCTCCACTTCGCTCTTCGACGAAACGTTGCTCTCACGGAAAGAGAAAGAATCGGAGTGTTTTCACAGTGCTGTGTATTTCTATTTTATGCTTTTAATATACATGCGTGCATGCATATTCCATCGATAAACATGACTGCCTTCGGATTGTGAATTTGCATGCTCAGTGCTTTCTTTGCTTTTGAAAAATCAGTTTTAGAGTTACAAACCATACGTCAATAATGGAACTACAAACTAAACTAATTGCATCCAAAAGGAGAAGGTAGTAAAAAGTCTTATGAAATGTTTGCTATACACGCTCTTCGAGTATTATCGTTTTATAATACTTTTCTATCGAAAATTCGTAACAATGAACAAGTAGCTAGAAATTCTGACAACCAATAATCCAGCAATCCATTTAGAGTTTCAGGTCTATTTCGAAATAATGTAAGGAGAGGCAAATAACCGGCACATACTGGGTTATAATTATGTATATCTGATTCTGAAAGGAATAACAAGTAAGATGATTACGGGAATTGCAAAATGTTTTCTTGTTCTTCTAAAGTCACTCTTTATAAGCTACTTTCTACTCATCGTCAGTAGAATATATAAAGCTTTGATGATTGTTAAAAATACTACAAAAACTTCTCGTTTGAATTGAGCTTCTGCTTGAAATATTGATTTGCTTGCAACACCATGTTTTACTTAATTATTAGTTATAGATAAACATTATTACGTAATCCTTTCGCTTATTTAAACTTAAAGTTTGCTTTTCTGGGTTTGTCTAATAAGATTCTTGTTTCTTCAGATATACAGGGGATGTTTAATGTTTAAAATGTGTTTTATTCAATTTTAGGGACTCACGGCATTCCTTTCCTTTTCCATCTTCGCAGCGGTACTGGGGATGCTCCAGTTCGGCTACAACACGGGTGTTATAAATGCTCCAAAGAAGGTAAGATATTTTTACAGATTTATTAGCAGAACAATGGTAGTGAAGGTTTGCTATAGAATTACATCCAACGAAATGTTAATATATTTTCTTGAATCTGCAGAAAATATCAAGTTATGTACTTGTAGGTATAAATTTTGCACGCATGTGTAATACATAATACATTCACGCAGTGTTGCATTATAAATCTCATTCAAAAATTCAATGTGAGTACCACACCGTTTTGCATTATGATATTACAGGTTGAAAAATCTAATTTGGTCGTACAAAAGCTGCTTCTTATTTTTCATCTTATGGTCATTGTACATTGTACAATTGATTCCCGTCGTAAAATAAGGATACCAGCCATACCAGGTGTCCAAGTACATTTTATTAGCACACCTTCCTGCAAAAGAATTTGGTCAATCGAAATAATAGCAGACATAGCCTACCCTGCCCTAATGGTTGTGTGTAAATGTCCAGCGTCTATTGTCCAAGACAAACCTGCAGATGCATACGTATTTATGAAATTCTGGAAATCCACTAACGAACTCATAACTACTGCAGAGGATCAGTATAGAAAGACATCCGAAAAGAAAATGCTGCTAATGTATTGGGGACAATTTCCCTCAGTCGTCCTCCTTGGAAGAGTTTTTCTACTTTGTCTAGCCTTCATCGCTTGTATAAAATTTACTGTAACACCTTTTCTGTGTTTGTAGAATGTCGGTCATAAAGATTTAAATTACAAAACAGCACTGGCAATCCTGGTTAGTTTTTTAATGACTCTTTAATCATTACGATCAAGGTAGACCTAGTTTAGTGTATATAGAGACTAGACATGGAGTGAAAGTGAAGACTATGCGGAAGATGGCCGTCTCCTTGTTAATATTCATGTGAAGACATGACATAAAGATTCTTGCATGATTTGTCAAAATTTCCTTTCTCTCTTTTACGCCATGCCTCAAGAAAACGAGCGGGTCTCAAGAGGCTCATCATCATTCCTTCTGTACCATTTCACTTCCATTCCATACTTCATTAGAGAAAGCTTTTCCTCCATCTTGGCAATGGAAAGCAGTAAAAAGTTGGAAGAAGGAGCCAGTACTGCATTATACGTTGTGTCGGTTGTGTGTTCCTTCTACTGCCATCATGTTTCTAGCATCGTATATTCTACTTTCATTTCCCTTGTCAAGAACAAGAGCACAGTTTATGAGCTTATGTATTAGGTACATACATATACATATGGATAGTGACACAAAAGAGAAATAGCGTCTTGTTTGTAAGACACCTTTGGAATCATTAAAATATCAAGTAACCTTCTCATTTTTTCATGAAGACATGGCGATTTACATCAAGCCCACGGAAGACGCTCTCTCTCTCATACTCTTATGCTAGATTATTTCCCGTTTTAAAAGCTCTACATTAAATAGCGTCTTGTTTGTAAGACACCTTTGGAATCATTAAAATATCAAGTAACCTTCTCATTTTTTCATGAAGACATGGCGATTTACATCAAGCCCACGGAAGACGCTCTCTCTCATACTCTTATGCTAGATTATTTCCCGTTTTAAAAGCTCTACATAATTTCTGAAGACATGTGCATTCCTTTCCTATAGTTTTATAATAGAAGTTACTATAAAACCTCGCGAGTTCACCCTCGAAAAACCATTTCGACAACTCATAGACAGCTTTTCTAGATTATTTCATGAATTTCATGCATCGTCTCCTGGATTGTAACCCCTTTTGGCGTAATACCTTACGCGTAATGTGTGTACTACTGCTACATTGGTGAGGTAGTTTGTTATTTTATGACTCTGAGTCATTCATGTTCATCTCACATAAAACTGCCTACTTTATGACGAGTCCAAAAAGCTTCTCTAAATTGATGGCCACAAGAAAACCAACAGCTGAACTTTTTGTCGTCAAGTTTGCAAGGCCCTTTTGCTTCATACCATCTCTATGTCTTCCTTAAGGCTGCATCAGTAGAGGTGAAATGTTTGAGTGTGGGAAGACAAAAGATTCTCCATATTTATATGTCATCGATAAGGAATCATATGCAAATCTGAAGAATAAGGTGGCTGAAATAAGATAAGTGCGAAGTGCTAGCAGGCATGCTCATAAGAAGTCTTCAGAAGAGTAAATGTTTACGGCCAAACTAGAGTTACACTTCTACGCAGAGTTTTTGTAATATCTGTGTTTAGAGATGCTTTCGAATGTTCCAAATACAAAAATTGCTCAACTTATTTTTATCTTTTTGCCTATAGGATATTGAAAGGTTCATAAAAGAAGTTTGGGAAGAGCGTAATAAAAATAAGTCGATGGCAAAGGATACGCTTGAAGAAACCTACTCTTATGTAGTCTCCATCTTTGCCATTGGAGGAATGCTTGGGGGATTTGGAGGTGGGATGATCGCCAATCGATTTGGACGGTAAGTAACACAACATACATAAGTAAAAGAAACAGAAAATCGTAAAAATCCACATGTCATCTCGCTGTTGAGCACAAACCACTATTCAGAAAACCAACCCCATTTCACGAACTGGCAGTTAAAGAGTAAAAATTTAAGTGCTTCCAGCAATGTATGCAATGTAGAAGTAAAAAATTGTCGATGCTAATTACAAGTGTAATGACAACACTTTTCCTTATCCTGTTGAATTGTCACTGTTAATAGTTCGAGTGTAGCAAAGTCTGCCCTTTCTAATCGTAAAATGTTAAGCCTGCCGGAAAAAAATGTAATAAATTGTGATATAAACAGAGCTGAAACTTGCTTTTATTCCTTGGACATTTTGGTAAATGATCCATGGAGCAAGTTAAGTCGTAAGCTGAAGTTGTTGTGTATTTACTTATGTATATTTTTTTCTTCACTTGTGTTTACAGGAAAGGTGGATTACTCTTAAGTGATATTCTGGGAATCGGCGGTGGTGCACTGATGGCACTGACCCGGTCTACCCGATCCTACGAAATATTGATTGTTGGAAGGTTTGTCATTGGAGTTCACTGCGGTAAGTTTATTTCTACATAATTTATAACGTTCTCAGCTCTTTTTTTCGCCACTACCACCATCACCCAGTATCAGACTATTTATGGGAATAGAGTAAACGAGTGTATAGTACATTATACATTGCTACTTGTAATCTCTTTACTCACGTATAATTCCATATTATTTTGAGCTGAGTGAGCAAAAGAAAACGAAAAGAAATCGCTACTTTCCTGATAAAATGCTAGATTCTAAGTCTGATAACAAAATTTTGGACTTTTGCTCCTCCTCCTCACCCAGTAATCCATACCTTTCTATTTCTCTCATCATATAAAGACTATTATATCTACGCATATAAGTTATAAAATTTTCCTCTCGAGCTGCTAAATGTATTTATGCATTGAGCTGCTACAGAAAGTACAGTGCGGTTATCAAGCAGACGTGTGTAAAGATGTTTCAGAGAGATACACATACAAAAATATTTTTTGTTGCTTTCATCGACCATTTCCTATTTTGTACTCAGTGTGAGCAATAGTATTTATTAAAGTGCAAGAATGGTAACTCAACTGTGTAAAAGTAATGATAGCTCTATATATATGTTGCTAGTGATGATGATGATATGGACTGGAGGCTCATGATGATGAACGTGAAATAACCTCTTTCCGCATAAATACGAAGGGGTTTTCATATGTATTGCATCAACTTTGTTTGTCTCTCATTCTACAACGACTTAACATTTATAATTAATTTTCACTATATTATCTCCCTTGACTCTTACGCACTTGTTCCACCTATTTTCAAGTTCCAAAATGGCCATAGAGAAGAATGCTGGGTCTCGGAGTCCAAGCCACGCTCCTTCGTACATGCTCACCCACGACATACACAAAAGCATGTATTGCTTTATTAAGAGGAGAATTAGTCTCTTCCAGCTCGTATGCACATATATAAAGTGACATAGCCGTTGAAATGGGAAACTCTTGCTTTTCTAGAACTTTGGAAGACATATTATCCATAGTCATGCAGCCTCATAGAGCTCCTATTGTCATATTGTCAACTTTTGTCAGATCCAGTTGCTGCTAAATTAACTTGTAATTTGTCACGGATTATTTGTTGTCTTCTCATTTACTTTCACTCTCGTCTTTTGCTTTCTCTTTTCTCTCACTCTCTCGCTCGCTGTGTGTGTGTATCCATTTTATTTTTCCCGTTGAACACACACATATACACATGCACACCCAACCCAACAGGACATTTTTGTTTCAGCGTGACTTTTCCCCAGTTGTCTATTCTCCTCAACTACTCAAGTGTAAGCGCTATTGTGGTTGAATCTATTTTACGTATATCTTTGACATTTTCTAACAATGCCTTGTATATTAAGAAGACGCTCTTTTAGGCACCGTTGACAATCTCAGTTGCTGCTAACTAACTCGAATATTTTCTAGAGATATGGTTACGTTCATGCTACTACGGTGAATGGGCTATATATATTGGAACCACAGGAGTCCTTCATTTATTTTGAGCTCTTTTTCCCTTCATGATTTTCTTTTAATGTTGAAGAGAACATAATAACCATACATATATATATATACAATATACATCGTTTATGAGCACAACTAATAAAATATATGTGGTTAAGTTGATGAATCAACTCTCACCGTTCTCGATAGAAGGGAAAAGGAGAGTTTGGTTTTGGTAAGCTATAGCAATAATACATATAGGAAGGAGTGCCTTTTGTTCCATTTTGCTGTCGATTTATTCCCAACTCTTTTATTTCACTTTCTTTTTCAAAAGACCGTTTCTTGGCTTTTGGAGAAATGGGAAGGAGCTCTATAGTGCAGGGGAGTAGGAGAGCCTTTCTTCCTTTTTTACTTTTGTTGGCTCTTTATCTAGACGGTTGGCAGTCGGGAAAGTAGGGGTAAAGCCCTTTGGTCGCCAGTAACTGTGAATGTGATGTGTGTGTACTCTTCTTATTATATTTTTCTTCTTTTTCGATTATTTTTTTCTTTCTGTAGCACCAACTCTGAAAGCATACTTTTGTGTGTGTGCAGTTTCCCCCCTCATCCTCATGTAATGCAATAGCTTCAACCTAAGATCCCACTTTCACCATGCTCATCATCTTTATCCTTCTCTTTTCATTTCGGTCGCGTATTATCATATCATTTTCTGAGAAGAAAGAAAGAGTCACCAACTGTTGTAGTGTACATATAATGCATCACCGCTATCATGATGCTCACGAGCTGTGTCAAAAGGAAAAGTCAGAAAGAAAGAGTGAGGAGGGAAACTTTCCCCATTTTCAACAGTCACACGCCATGCTATTATTACCCCTTCTTATTAATCACATCTACTACCTAAAGTAAAAGAGTTTTCTATCATTCCTTATTTCTCGCTCCCAGAAGAAAGAAAACATGTTACTATATAATATACAAAGTTTGTAGTACCGAAAAAGCAGGTGCGCAGCTAGAAATACAGAACTTCATGTCCTACACATGAATTTCAAACCGGAAAATTGAAAATGAATGTTATCCTTATTACAATTGCTTTTAAAATTGAACGCCTAAATTTAGACCGATGCGAGTGATTGTGGTAGTTAATATGGTGTAAACGAAGGTTTAATATGTGTATGCATTGACTGAAAGATTGGTTACTTTAATTGAGTCGTAATTTTTTTTCGATTTTAAATTTGGACCGATGCGAGTGATTGTGGTAGTTAATATGGTGTAAACGAAGGTTTAATATGTGTATGCATTGACTGAAAGATTGGTTACTTTAATTGAGTCGTAATTTTTTTTCGATTTTTGCAGGCCTAAGCACAATTTTGGTCCCTATGTACGTTAGCGAGATTGCTCCATTGAATCTTAGAGGCGCTCTAGGAACTGTGAATCAATTAGCTGTGACCATAGGGCTTTGCGTTTCCCAGATCCTCGGAGTTGACCAACTCTTGGGAACTAATGATGGTTGGCCCGTTCTTTTAGGTAAGTTGCGAGCAAGTGTACATAAGAAAAATGAAAGAACAAGTTTTCTTTGTTCTTCCTTTGTGATTTCACGATGTGTGCTCGAGCATATCTATTAACTCTCAACTGAAACACTGAAAGATGTGTGTGTGTATACGCTCCCAATCTGTTATATAATAGATGTGTGTGCATAGGGTAAGGGTACTAAATACATTGGATCCAGTAGCGTTATCTAGACTTTAGTTTCAATAGCTCCTTGTCTACTTTGTTCGACAAATTTCCTGACAAGTGTTCCGATGTCAACCTCACAGAAGTTTAAGACAAGCACTTTTGAGGAAGCCGTGTGTGTTGGTGTCGTTTGGTAAAGATTGAGTAATGGTTATTGTTTTCTCTTTGTATACTCACGACATTTTACCTAAATGCTGCTGTCGGTCCCCCTAAATATACGGATATATACTCCCCATCCTATAATATTAACTACTTTATAGATTCTCAAGCATGGCAGATACGGCACTTCGACTTTCTTACTGTTGTACATGGTTTTCAAGTGTTTTTTTTTCAAGCCATCTGTTAATGATTTTATTAGGAGGTTGACATATGTATTAGAGATGGACTAAAAGAGTGTTTCCTACTAAGAATAATCGAATAATATCATGAAAAACGATGATAAGCCAAGTTTTTGTTAGGCTTTGTCAAGCATATTCATCCAACTGAATCGAAGTACAAAGTTTAACTAATGAATAATGTGATGTCTCATTTCACCCACAACAGGATTGGCCTTGGTTCCACCGGCGTTGCAATTATTGTTATTACCTATGTGCCCTGAGTCGCCTCGGCACCTTCTTATCACAAGACAACGAGAGGATGAAGCTAGGAAAGGTAAGTAAAAGTGGCATTGATAAACCTTAATTAAGCACCATAATTACTCATCTAAATTCATGATTGGCAACGCTTTTCTCACAGCATTAAAGAAACTAAGAGCATCAAATGATGTTGAGGATGACGTGGAAGAAATGAAAGCTGAGCAAAGAGCTCACTCCCAGGAAGCCAGAATATCCATGCTGCAACTGCTCCGCTCATCTAGTTTTAGGATGCCCCTTGTCATTGCCGTAACGATGCAACTTTCTCAGCAGTTTTCAGGAATTAACGCGGTCAGTGCACTTTCTACCACCAGATTTTCATATGGTTTTAATGATAAAGAGCATCAATGTTTGTTGTCCCTTTATATACTACCTATGTGAGAACAAGCCAAACTATACAACTCGAGAATCTGGCTCATTGTCAGCTCTCAAGAAACATTTTGACTGTGGTGAGAGAGTTGTTGCATCGAAAATTCAACGATGGATATTACGTGTGTAACGGCATTTTGAAAAGAGTCTATTTTGCCAAGTAGCGATTACCACTTTTGCTAATCTTGTTTGACAGACTGGGGGTAAATATTTGAACTGCAAATCCTCCATTGCGCTGCCAAAAGTACTCCACAAGATTTTGTTTGTGCAGTGAGTGGCATGAAGATACTGTGACTGCGCTGAAGGTGTAGAAAATTGGTAATAGTATGTAGGGACTAGCAGGATCGTGGAAGCCAATGACGTGCTACTGAAGCTTTACTCTGTCTGGAAATTTATATTCATATTTGCATAATATGTACTTGTACTATCGTTCGATTCTGTATCCGTTTTCCTTCGCAATGCCTCAATGCCGTGCTCAACGTGATGTTTCAGTGTTTAACCTGAAACTATATGTATGAAAGGATTACAATTTGAGATATATATAATGATGTGTTAAGTCACGTTATATATATATACTTGCTATTCCTTTCTAACCACACTTGTTACTGATTCGTTGGAGGTTTGAGTGTTTCAAAATAGAATTTGTACAATTCAGACTTTCACATAAACTGGAAGATATGCATATTATATTATGAAAAGTAGTAGAAAGACATAAGTGGTTATATTTAGTATATGAATATCTGTCTCTCGGTATGCAAAATATACCTGGTGGTTTGTGTGGATAAGAGTTTCTCATGGTAAAGTTTGAAATTGATACTGACAGTTTTGTTTACACACCTCCGAAATAGGATAGGAATGAAGAGTGATTCTTCATGTTCATTTTTTAGAATAGGGTATAAGTACCAACAAGAGAGCACTTTTACGCTCCGTTCCCACCAAACTTGTTGACTGCGACATAGCATAACCAAAAAAACCTTTCCATTTTACCAGGTTATTCTTTCTATCAAGATTTTCATGTCTAAACTACTCTAAAAGTAATCAATTTATGCGTAATATGATATGAGTTTGAAAAATCAATGATGTTCCAGAAGAATTCGGTCCTCCCATTTGATTTATAACGAGGTATATTATATGTATAACTCACGAATTTGTGATTAAATTTCAGGTATTTTACTACTCGACAACACTGTTCACGGAGACCGGGCTTCAAGAATCTTATGCCAAATTCGCGACAATAGGTGTTGGAGCCATTATGGTTGGAATGACACTCGTTTCAGTTATGTTAATGGATCGCGCGGGTCGAAGAACACTACATCTCTACGGCCTTGGTGGCATGTTCATTTTCTCCATTTTCATCACCATCTCCATGCTCATCAAGGTGTCCCCTCGTATTCCAATTCCATTTATTTATCAATACCCTAAAAATTGGAATTGTAGATCTCAGATAATTTTGTGTCTCTTGGATTTCAGCCGTACATTAGCATTATTAGCATATATCAATTTTGCAAATGTGAATTCCCAAAATATCATTTTGTGTTTCACTAAAGAAAACATTTTACACTATCTGAAAATCTAAATTCCAAAAGATTTGACTATATATCTAGTCAATACGACATACTCAAGGACATTTGCCGACAGGGATAGGCGTCGGTTGTTCTTCGAGTATATTGAAATGCTTTCCCCATCCCCTTCTGCATGGCAAAATTTTGTTGTACGCAATGCAACGCTCTACTGAAGGAAACAGCGTAGTTTTTTTCAAAAAGAAAATCAGAGTGGTATAGAGCAAGCAGAGTGAAGAAGAAAGTTATGAATTGCTCACTAACATTTACTTGAAGCTCATTTCCTTTTTTGTTATGCAAACATCCCGAATTTATTGATTTGGATCGCATGATGTATTTTATCTATTTTTGTATTTTACATTCATTGAGAAATATTTTCTAACACAGAATGAGTACTGTAATTTGTAGGTTTTTATCTTTATTTCGTTTTTTTGTATGTAGATACTACACATTTCTTTCAGTTAGCTTCTTTGCAATTTTGGTTTGATTTCGTTTGATCTAAGAAGATTACTGACAGTCAAGTTTTGCGTAAAAGGAATTTTTCTCTTTGTTCAAGGAAATCTTGGATTGGATCTCGTATCTGGCGGTGATATTCACGTTGAGCTTTGTCGTATTCTTTGCGGTGGGACCGGGTTCGATCCCTTGGCTCATCACCGCAGAGCTCTTTTCTCAAGGACCACGACCTGCAGCCATGTCAATCGCCGTACTCATCAACTGGCTTTCCAACTTCCTTGTCGGAAAATACTTCTTAAATATGAAAGTAAGCCCTATAACCCAAACCCAAGGTAAAATCTGAGATAACCAAACTGTGTGTGTATATATACTACCATGTCGAAGAAACCAAAGAAAGATTACACTTTCTATATCCCCACATCAATATAATTGTTATTATTTTTATTAGCCCTCTCGTCTTCGATTCCAGTTGTGGAGGAAAAAAACGAAAGGAAAATACTTTGTATGAGATGAATACAACGAAAGCATGAGCATTTTTTTTGTTACGCAGCAAAATATATATAGCCTTCGAAACTCTTTTTTAGTCCCAAGCCAAATTGGCCCATTTTCATTTCTATTATAGTTTCTACTAAACAAGTTCGATCTCTTCATCAGCACAAGGGAGAAAAGACCGTAATGATCGTAATGTTACCACACTGCTACTCATGATGATGATGGTGATGATCAACATCATGACCAAAGTTTCTTTTTCCATGAAATTAGTCTTGTTAAGATAAAGCTATCAAAAGCTTCTGGTGAAAAGTTTCGAACAAGTACCAAGGGAATTCTACTAAATATGCCGTAATATACATAACTAGTTAGCAGTGTGGTAGTAGTATCAGCAGTAGCATCGCCAACAAGGGCTTTGCTGAAGTTGCCCAGCCACCGTTGCACCTTTCATTTTTCCTCCTGCTATTATCTAGCTGGTTTTGCTCCCAAAAGTTACCAATACTTGATGTTACACAAAATTGACTAGTGTCTACGTATTACGTATATATAGTACGTTATAAAAAATCTTTCCCCTCCCTTCTTGGTCTGAGAGCATTCATGTGTACCAAGTACAAACGATTCGATAGGATGTAATTTACTCCTTGTGTTTGATATATATACATGTGTATGTATGTTTATGTATGTCTATAACGTTATCTATTCTTGTGTCTAGAACTTGTTGGGAAACTATGCATTCCTTCCGTTCAGCGTCCTCCTCGCATTCTTTTGGACTTTCACCTACAATAAAGTCCCAGAGACGAGGAACAAAACTTTTGAAGAGATCGCCGCTCTCTTCCGGCGCAATAGCATTGTCAGGTTCGACCACATAAAAGCAAATAATTACATTAACGACTAACATCACAGCCAACATATTTGAAAAAAACCTGTATATAAAGCTACCTATTACATCTCTTTTTCAATCACCACAACCAACTAAAAAAAACTCCTTCACATTTAATTTTCACATTGTATAATATATATATCTGTATCTCTCTATCTCACTAAAATGTTAACAATCCACTTATCTTCCCACATTGTTCACCACTTTTCTCAACTCATCACAAGCAGCAGTGCACTAGTCGTACTAGCTCCACCAAACACACACACATATTAGAGTAACTTTTTTTTAGATATAACAAATTCTCCTTTCTCACTGGAGAAAAAGTTCAATTAATTTCATCCTTCACATGTCTCTCACTCTCAACACCTTCCTGACTGCTATTACTTAAAATGCTACAACTACTCTGCAAAAACTTCGTTTCTCTCTCCACAAGTACGTTTCAATCCTTAACTTCTGAGCGCACGTACGTTTACGTAGAAGATAAAAGAAATCTCTGTAACCAACAAACCACCCCTCTCTCCATCTGAACTGATGCTTCAACATTGCTCTCTCTCTCTAATGAATATGTTTAAAGATTTATCTCTACACCTCTATAAACTTACAATGCAACTAACTACTGCCATAATCTTTTATTAAAATGAGTCAATAACTGTAGTAAAAAGCCATTTTAGCAAGCCAATTAATACAAAAAATAATAATAATATTTTTGCAAAATAACACCACAAAACCATTTTATTCAATTATGAATACAAATACAAAAAAAATATTTGCCTAAGCGTCATTTCCCAAATTTTAAAGGGAGAACAGAGCTCCTGGGGACGAAAGCCATGCTTACGGGTGAGTTTAAATAAAAGTTTCCTTTTGAGTAATAAACTTTCCCTCTTTTATTATCGTTACTTATCATCATGATTTACTATAATGTATTGTGTACATTAAGTTTCTTACAATATGTTTATGGAACCGTGTAGTAAAAACGTTCAAAAAAAACCTTTGTAAAAGTAAGGAATTTCCTTTATCAGTTGACGGCCAATATGATTTTGGTTTTCCAAGTTTGATAAATGGGTAGTACGTTTTTAGATAGTGAGTCTGCGCCTGGGTAAAACTTGTAGAGCTGTAGGAAAAAGCTAGATGGTAAAAATACCCGTATGAAAGTAGTAATTAGTTGCTCGTAATTTATCTTATGGTGATAAGGTAATCCCCATTCCCCAAGGGCTAAGATATGATATAGGAAAATAGCACCAAAGTACTTATGTAGTTCGTATTTATGTGCTACATATACTTGTTTATATATATATATGCTTCTTTATACACGCAACATTTTTTTACCCGTTTTCAGTTGTTTTTATATAACTCATTTGCCGTACTTATTATAGTCTTGCCAAGCCAGGTGGGCCACCTACTAGTTACGAGTCGGTAGGAAAAACTACCAACAATACCCATTTGGAAGTTGATAATCCCGAGTTTGACAAGACGGATCTTTAACAATCATCATTCTCCTTTCCTTATTTTTCCATTAAAAAGGTTTTTTTATGTTTAATTTTATTTTGATTTCACAACTATTAGCACCTGGCACTTTAATGTTATATTTTAATTTTATTTTATTACTCAACCTATCTAAAAAATATATCGTTAAATGCATGTCCACCATGCAACTCTGATAATACCAAAGGTTTTTTTTACTAATACCCATAAAACTTGTTAATATTCTAATTTTCAGCATGTTGAACTGCGTTGGCCAACCAATGGCGCCTGAGAGCTCTGCTCTAATTGAAGCTGAGAAACAACAACCTCCTCCTGAATCATGTGAGGAAGAATATGACTACAATAATCTATAATCCAATTACTTATTATTCTTAATATATTCTACTGAGAATCAAAACAATCACTTGTTTGTACTTTTTTTAAAACGTTATCTCTTTAAAAAAAATATGCAGTGGAATGCAATGCCTTAACTGTATCGTAGTACATATATAGCATCAAATATAATTTTTTGTTCTCAGTAGCCTCTAAATATATATTAAATATATATATCATTCCATATATATTATACATTTTACATAATTACAAACATACATTCAACATTATATATATACTATGCCGAAGATTTTCCTATAAAGTTTTCGTTTCAGCTTGCCATTATTCCATACTAAACAATATAATGATATTGATGAATACAAACAACAAATATTTCCAATGCCTTATTCAAGTTGATGTAAAAATAATGTGAATTAAATCAATTTTACTATTCAATTCCATGCATGACTATTGCTACATTAATGCATGCTTACTGTATTTTTATTCGATTTAAACTTATGCTTACTTTCATATTATATGATAATATATAGTATAGTCCTCTCGCAATATATGCAATGAGTACTTCCCTATAGCCTTTATTTATGCCCATTTATTGAGATAATTATTATTACGATTGAGTAAAAAGTACCCCGTTGAATTGAAAGTAGTTGAAAAATCTACCTTGTTGCAAAAAAATATCACATGTACAAAATGTACGTCAGATCGTAGACGAATTTTTCGATCTGATTGTTTTTGGTGTAATTGTGTTGCAATTAAGTAACTGTTCATTGGGAAGTAAAGACTATAATACAAACTTTTAGCCGTCCCAAACTCAAGTAATCATTAGCGTAATATTTTTTATTCATTCCATGTAATTATAAGGAATCTATATAAATATATAATGCATTGAAATAATATTGTGTAGTAATAAAACTGATAGTGAGTACAATACAAAGCCCATTCTGGAGCGTTGAGATACAATATTTAGATGACTCCTACAGAGATGTAATAATACTTAATGATGGAGAGTAGAAATTTTAAAATTACTGTAGACAAACGTATCCTGTCGTTTCGTAGAATGTTAGCTTAGTACATGTATGTCATGACCGTTTAAATATACGATTTGGTACAGAAATATTTAAATTTTTGTGTAAAACCTATAATATTTATTTTTTGGTTTCGATTTTTATTTTCGCATTCATAATTTCGTGACATATTTTGTGTATTATCCATACGTAATGCAATATTTATTGACAACCTCGTCAATGTTTTCTGCGCTGTTAACTGTTGCTTGCTGTTAAAACAAAATTTATAAATACATCAACAATTTATAATTCTGTGCTATATATTTTTCCTCAATATCAAGTACCCTCTTTGCATCAAGCTGCTTCCTCGATGTTTAAACCTTAATAATGCCGTTTTATACATATAATAATTCTTAGCTAAACTATATTTGCAGACAAATATGAACATTCTTTAACTTATTTGTACTTTTTATGCATGAATTCAAATTCGCATTTAGCTTACCCATTTGTCATATACAGTCTATATACTTACATGGATGCTCGGCTAATCGGAATGTGAACTCTGTCGCCTGCTTTCACATTTCTACTCCATATTTGCCATCTCTTCTGGTTGCCTTTGAGCTAATGCATCCACCTCGTGGTTTGATAAATTAACTTATTTACTGATCTTTGGTATTTATACAAAAATCTGTCTCCTTAATTTGAATTCTTCTTTCTGACTATCATTTAAACTTTCTACATTCAGCATTTTAACGGCTTAAAAACATCTACATGAATGCATGAGAAAACAACTCAAAAAATCTGTATACATCTTCACAGTCTTTCTTTCTAAATTACTTTGTTTAATTACAAACAAAAAAATGGGGAAAAATTGGGATTTGTGGCTAACTTTGTGAATTTCTTTCTTTGTGTGTGCGTTTGTTTGGTGGTGGGTGGTGACGGTGGACTTGGTACGTTCTTGCAACTTCTTATTTTTGTCTTCTCA
>JAANSM010001195.1:0-20205 GCA_036850725.1 Orchesella villosa | reverse complement strand
AAAATTGCTATGATACTAGGAAATTTTTGAATTGATTTTTCTGGCTCGTCCCGTACCTCTGTCCACAACAAATGAATGTAAATTTAGCTATTTTCATTACCTCACACACGCCACCCCTCACCGCTATCCCTATGTGGATTGCCTTGGTGCTGACTGTAACTGCAGCAGCAAGTTAGCAAGTATATAGCTGTTTCAAATAGAATGGGATATACATAGATGCCAGGGTAACTTAGACAACTAGTTTGTATATTCCTCGAAACTCCTTGCATAGATGCTCTATATAGGTGGTGGTGGAGCTATATGGTGGTGCCGTTAATTTTGCGGTCATCATTGAGTAGGGCAGGCATGCATGCAATAATGCTGTATCACGTCGACTTCATTCACCAGCATATTTATATGAATATATTGCAATTGCAACATGAATTTCTTATAGCTATACAAAATTGTTTTGTTATTTGTTATCGAAATACCCATTCGTCTTCATCTTTTGCACGTACTTTGTAAAAGGTAAAGGTAAAAAACTCGCAGTGGCATTTTGCTCTTGACTCTCGGCTTTCGTTTATGCACCCTTCTTCATGTAACAATACTAATGCTGAAAGTTATATGGCCCTTTCAGCTTTTGAAATTTGACATCGTGTTGTTGACTTGAACAAAATGATTGTAAAAAATGGATCAAAATCAAAACAAAATTAAATGATATACTAAAAGTATATAACATCATTAATATCTTAGTCACATTGTGCATGGTATAGAGTTTAGCGTGCATCATTCATTCATTCATATTCGTTGTTTGTCACACAAACCAAAACTATAGCATACAGCAGAGCCGTGCAACAGTATGTGATTGTAATGTAAATTGTTGTTTTGTACTTCTGTGACCGCTGCCGGACTTGTGAAATACGGCTGCCATATACCTTCACTACACAAGCATTCTTGCAGCTATAGAGAATTAGAGAACTCATGTGCAATATGGGAATATGCAAGGAATAATGGATTTTACAAAACAACTATGAAGCAATGGCAATTTACAATTAGTTTAGCCAATATCAAATATAGTCGTTTGTGTTTACGCTACCGGCTACACATCTCATCTTCAATCTCTGCACAATTCCACACTCCTCAGAGATTAACATTGAAGCAAAGTCAATGTCAGTTTTTATGGACAATCCAAACACCGGCATAACCTTGAAAAATGGAAGTACGTGTCCAAGTTAGCAACAGAACTGAAGTGTTTACTTTACTACTATGCTTTTTCATAAGTTAAAACTGAATTCCACGTTTTCCAGAAAAAGATAAGATGCGTTTCTCCAAAACCTTATTTATTACATCTCGTTACTTAATAATAATGAACATATAATCACGTCATAAGTAAGTAGTATCTTCTATTACCAGCCTCTTTACATTTTATAAACTATCGAAGAATGAAACAGCATCGTCAGCAAACAACTGAGTAACTTCCATCGCTCCAAAATGACCAGCATCGGAAACAAACTTGAATCTCTGTAAATTCGTAAATTTATCAACCAGCGAAATTCTAGGAACAGTCATCATGTCTTTAGCCCCGAGGAGACAGTTATAAGGAACGTTCGTAGGGACTCTGAAACAAAATTAGAATAAGTTTTTATTATTGGTTACTCAGCTTTAGCTACCCTTTTCGTACTTGAATTCAAAGCTAAATTAAAAAGATATAAATCTTACTTGTCGAGATTGTATCCAGACCATGGGATCAATGCCTCACTGTAAAGACGTACAGAAGTGGTAACCGATCCAGTTACCCAATAAACCATAAGGTTGTCGAGGAGTTCATCCATTTGAAACTTTTGCGTAATGCCACCATCTTCCCTAGAAATCCAATCCCGATCTGTCCAAGTTGAAAACTTTTCCAAAATGTAGGCAGCAAAGCCAAGGGGTGAATGAGTTAAGCCGACTCCTAAAAAAACATGACGTACAGTTTAAGTTTTAAATGAATCGTAAAAAATGAAATCATCTTAAAACTTAAAGCTTGAACTTCCACTCTTACCGACAGTATCAGGTTTCGTAGCTTGAAGGTGCATATATCCAGACTCCCTCACAAGAAATGAAAATGTTTCAGAAAAGGGTATTAGATGTTTAGCCTCATCCGGTGTGGTGAACAAGGAGGGGATGGCAGATGCGAGGAAACTTTTGACGGTACTGATTGGCATATTTGAAGCACACAAAGAAGACAGTACTCCTAACACATTTTCGGGATATGCGGAAGCCAAATCTGAAACAATGAATCCACCCCAGTCACCTCCCATAGCGTAGAATTTCTTGTGGCCTAAGCGATCCATCAAACGCTTGAAAATGTTGGCCATCTCAACAGTTCCAAGACCTGGTCGAGCTGCTCCACTTGACCAACCGTAGCCAGGGAGGGATGGAATTATAAGCTAAAAAGATTTAAAATCACAATAGACAAATTACAAATATGTTTAACTTTGACACCTAATTATAATTTGTTTACATGTTATTCAATTCCATTAAAATTAGATCTGCAGATTGGGCAATTAGCATGTATGGCTTACTTCATAGTTGTATTTTGAATTCTTCGGCTCTGACAACAATGGAATAATCTTCTGAAACTCAATAATACTTCCTGGCCACCCATGAAGTAACAACAATGGTCGAGTAGCAACTCCATTCTTAGCTTTCGGTTTCACATGCTGAAAATGAATATCCAAACCTCCAATATTCGTCTTGAAATGAGGATACTTATTCAACAGCTTCTCTCTCGCTTTCCAATCATACTTCGTTAACCAATACTGTCCCACAGTCTTCAAGTACTTTGAGTTGAATCCATACTCAAATCCAACTCCCTCCAACGGAGCAACAAGTCGATCAGAATCCAACTCCCTTTTTAATCTCGCCTTCAAGTCATCAAGGACGGTAGCCTGAATGTCAACTTTAAATGGACGAATTGAACTATCTTCTTTCTTTCCTTGCTCCGATTTTGGCCCCCAATAAGCATCCTCCAATTTTGGAATCGGGTCAGTCTTGATAAGTTGGAGGTAGATGAAAGCAACTCCAACTGGGATTAGGAGGAGGATCAATTTTCCTATTAGGCCCATGTTTCAAACCGTTTTTAAGTGGCTGGACAAAAAAGGGACAGCCACAAAAGACAAGTGACAAGAGGTACACAACCTTTAGACCGGTGGTAAAATACACGAATGGTGAATGATTGGCTTCTTGCTTCACTTCACGCTGCTACGCTGCGCTGTTCAGTTCCATCAGCCAATTTGCATGGGAATTTGGATGTTGACAATTATGTGTACTTTCTTGTGTACCATGCATATGCATACGTTAAAATATATTTCATTTCTCTTTCTGTGTTCTGGTGTCTGGAGCTGGAAGATACATGGATGTGAAGCTGTGATATGTGATTTTGTCTACCACTTCTGATTGCAATGAGTCAGCGAACATGTTGAACTCTGTACGATCTACTCCACAGGCCTATATTCAACATCATGACGACAACCTTGAATGTTGAAAAAGTTTTCCATTTCATTCGCGATAATGTGTATACATAAGATTTTTATCGTATATACTTATATGTGTGGTCAATGATGTCTATCTGTTTTATGTTCTGTTCCCACACAAGATTTCCTGAACTGAACTGAAGCCTAAGAATTGATGAAGGAAATGGGTATGCCATGCCGGTTTCAGTGCACTATATTTATGTTATATGTACTTATATATGCATTTTCAGTAGTCATGATGGGTATTATAAAAACACCATTTATGTTGATTTTCGGTGTATATGTAAAAGCACATATTTTGGAGATCTGGAAGATACATAGAGTAGATGTGGACAGAAGAGAGGACATGCTATTTACCTCATGTTACATGTATGTGGTCTTCTGTTTCTGTTGGAATTGGAAGTACCAGAAACCAAAGCGCAGTTCAAGTACAATTCAAGCTCAATATATGTATGTATGCCAATGAAGCGAAGAAAAAAAATCCGGACAAGCCGGCAGCCGGAGGAGAGTACTCATCAATGTGAAATGCTTTCGTGTGGTTTTTTATGACCTTCAAAACTTTAAACGTTTTCGGGTGATCAAAGTGAATTTTCAATATAATGGCTTTGGTTATTACGTGTGCTGTATATGTTATTTTTGGAGCTGCTAAGATTTTTTGCTTTGAGTTCCATTTCTTCAACAAATACTTCTGAAATTGACATTGATAGGTGAAAGGCAGGCAAATAATAATGTTCATACTGAGTGTGAGTTGAATTTTGTTTATTGTAATCATTTATTCGTTTTCAAAGTTCGCTAAAGAAGAATTTCTCATCAAAAATAAACTATGCAAACAACATCAGTCAAACATGCACTATTCTTGTGTCTGATGACCTTCAATTTCAATCGATGTAATTTGTAATGTAGATTAGAATCAGAACTTTTCGAAATGAGTAATTGCGTCTTCGGCAACCACCTCTGGAGCTTCAAAAGCACCAAAATGTCCTCCTTTAGGGGAAATGCTGTATCGCTGTATATTTTTTAGTTTATCCACCAACGAAAATTTTGGTTGGACTATTATCTCATTCGGCATGAACTGGCATGAGAAAGGAACTTCAGTGGGAACCCTGCGTTTGCATGATACAAAATACGATTCATGATTTACAGGTGTCAATTATCAGTCCTGCTGAATCTTTTTAAAATTTTAGAAAACATTACCGATCCAACTTATGCTTCTTTGCTGGATCCATTGCTTCAGCATACAATCTTTGTGAAGATGTCATTGAACCTGTCACCCAGTAAACCATGACGTTATCGAGGAGCTCATCCATTGTAAAATTCTCCAAAATCCCTCCATCTTCCCTGTTCATCCATGATTTATCTGTCCACGTTGAAAACTTTTCTAGAATGTAGGCCGCAAGCCCAAGTGGGGAATGTGTCAAAGCGACTCCTAAAAATATAATACAATTCCATGTCTACTTTTTTCAAGTTTAAAATTCAAAGTAAATATCAGTTCTGCAGCATTTCGATGAGCACTCACCGACAGTGTCCGGTTTCGTCATGTGAATGTGAGCATATCCTGACTCTCTAAATAAATCCGATATTAATTTCGAATACGGTAGCACAACTTTCGTTTCCTCAGGTGTCATGAGAAAAGTTGGTAACAACGTTGCTAAAATATAGCGAAGATGAGTTACTCCTGTGGAAATGCTACTGCACATATTGGACTGTGCTGCAATGACACTAAAAGGAATCATTATTATTAGATTCCTTAATTAAGTGGCCTTTTATCGTTTTTAATTTAAAACACATAATCTGCAAATTTGTACATACTTTCCTGGGTAGACACTAGCCATATCCATCGTTATCATTGCGCCCCAGTCACCACCCATAACGTAAAACTTTTCATGGCCAAGTCGTTTCATTAAGCGTTTGAAAATATTTCCCATTTCCGTTGTGCTCAACCCACGTCTTGCTGCAGGGTCAGAAAATCCATAACCAGGCAAGGATGGAATTACTAGCTGAACGTTAAAAATTGCATTTTCTCAATTTGAGTTTTGCGATTTCCCCCAGCCAATATAACTTTTATTTGAATTAAAGGTGAAAGTAGCGTACCTCATAATTGTATTTGGAATTCTTCGGCTCTGACAACAATGGAATGATCTTCTGAAACTCAACAATGCTTCCAGGCCACCCATGAATCAACAACAATGGTCTAGGCGCTACTCCATTCTTAGCTTTTGGTTTCACATGTTGAAAATGAATATCTAAACCTCCAATTTTTGTCTTGAAATGAGGATACTTATTCAACAGCTTCTCCCTCACTTTCCAATCATATTTATTTAACCAATGGTTGCCCACTGTCTTCAAGAATTTGGAATTGAATCCATACTCAAATCCAACACCTTCCAATGGGGAAACCAACCTATTAGAATCCAACTCCCTTTTTAGTCTCCCTTTCAAATCATCCAAGGTAGTTGCCGGAATATCAATTTTAAATGGGCGAATGGAACTATCCTCTTTTTTCCCTTGGTCAGATTTAGGACCCCAGTACTCATCCTCAACTACAGGTACCGGATCTGGTTGGCAAATTTTTAATCCTACGTATGCTGTACCGACAGTCAGCACCAAAATTAATATCTTTGTAATGAGACCCATTTTCATTAGTCGAAAAAAGATTTACTTCCAATGTCCAAGTCCATAGAGCTACTACATCTTCCCACATTCATTTATATTAAGCAATATCATCATTTATGACAGCAAAATTCTGCTGACTGTGCGTTATATCAACTTTTTATACAAGTAGGTCTTATATCATGACATGACCATGAAATGATATGATCAAGCACTTTGCTGGGCTGGAGAAACTGACGATGAGATACCCATCTCATTCTCATGAATTTCCCCTGTATATTTAATATTATACTCACACAGTTGATTTAGCAATGTAGTGAAGCTTTAGCATGATGTATTCATGTTCATGATCTTTCGTCCGTGGCTCGTGGACGTACAATTATGCTTTATACATTCAACTTCAACTACTAAAAAGTCAAAACCTAACCAACATAACACCAATGTAACCTAAACAAGTCGTTCATCATTCAAATGCAAAATATCCGATGCAAGTTAAAGGAAACTTGAGGTCAGCCATGTCACACGCAAGCTGAAATACAAGTCAAAGTTGCTTTTTATGTAAATATATACAACTGGCTGGATGTTATTGTGAAATCTAATGAATACAAAATGTTCACTTGAATTTGAATGTGAACTTGTGAGCACATCTTTCCTTTTTCACTTTCAACTTTTGTTGATTGTGGTTTTTAGTAACAGCTTGTATCTCTATATTAATCTGTCTATATCTACATTAAATATTACCTTGAATTATCAGCGTGTTGATAAATCGAATTTTTTAAACTTATATATACACTTTCAATTTCCAGTTCTTAAGAATCAAGAAAGAAAGAATTGGATTTATATTGCATCATGATCAGGATCAGATCCAGATATTTCAGATAGATGAGCTATGAGCTATAAATAATTTTCTTGTATGAGAAACGAGGAAGGAGGAAATCTTGAGAACTTTAGGGCAAGAGTCTATATTTATGGCCATTTTTATTGCTCGTCCCTATTTAGCTTATGAAATAACCCATCTATATATATTATTCAGCAAGAAACACGTTTCGCAACGCATATTGCAGAACATAATAATAGTTGAAAATTTACTTCCAAATGAAAATAACACATGTTATCAAAACATGTCCGATTCCAATATTCATCGACATCCCAGTTAAATTTTTGCCCATTAACTTCCACTCTAATGATACCGTAAATATTGTTTATCTTCATGTACCAGTAGCAGTGCAAATATTATTCACTAATTGACTATATTATTGCTTGGTGTTGATTGCTCCACAACTGCGTCGATGCGGTGTCGGCAATCGTGGCGCTCCTGAACTGATTTCACTTGAAATTGAAACTCGAAACAGGACTACCAAACGTTTAAAAACTATTTTATTCTTCGAGAATTTAACCTTAACTCAAGAATCATGCCAAATATATCGCTAGTACCCATTTCAAACCAGTCAAAGTCGAACAATATTTTTAGACAGGGAAGTTGCGGTAAAGCTGATAGCTCATCTGATACGTCCTAATGTCCTAATAGATAAGTACCCTTTGACTGGTTTTTTTCATCCAGCTTCTGTTTTCTGTATTGCAAATTCAATAGATAGTTGGACAATGCATCACAAAACGTATTGAACTCTATATATCAGCATTGCAATATTATGTAATCTGACATGTACAAATAGAAATAGACCTTCGCAATTCGGAAGTAGAAATGATTCATTCTGTCCTGTCATCTCATAAATGAATGATGATAGTTATAGGTTCCCGTTGTCCTTCCTACGTCAATGTCAATCAATGTTTTTTCATTATTGGAAGCTATTTTTTGGAACAAAGAGCACACTTCCGTACCGGCATTTTGGTGAATAAATACGAATGAGCCTCAAACACAAAACAAGAGCATTCCCACTTCGAGCAGTACAAACAGTTCCTCATGCCTCATGATATATACTGATTCTCAGAAAAGTGTAATTAGATTGTATATTACTATGATGTTTTTATTTATTTGTCGCGAGTTATTATCGCGTACGTCACATAATTTAACATTGTTTGCCAAATAAAAAACCGATTTCATCGATCAACGCAACATGAGACATGACAGAACAGACGCATTGTTAATGAATCATGAAAACTGAGAACTACACGTAAATGGCGATAAACGTCCATACGTGCATACGTCCTTTGCTTGATAAAGTAAGATTTGATTTATATTTTCGTAATGATAACATGTATTCATCATTCTCTGAGTCATGATTAGATATCCTGCGTAATTTAGCAGAAAATAATATTTTGTTTTGTTGTAATCGATGCCGATGTGTACTCAAATAAAAGCCTTGTTTGCGAAGTTCTTCAGTATCAGTTTGAAAATCCAAGTCTTTGGAATCAGAACTACTGTAAGCCTTCACCTCAAACATTAACTTTCAAAGTTACCTTCTTAAACAAAAAAATTATTTACTTAAAAATTTAGTAAACCCTTAAATTCCTCAAAAGTATAATCTTTTCGAGATGGACAACCTTGATTTCGAAGTCACTGACTCATTCGCCAAGACTATGAGCAAAGGGGTAAGCTGAAACAAACATATTTTCAGTCAATTCTTTATAAATCCCCTTCCACGTTGAATCTCATCTAATCTATACTATTTTTCTTATAAGCAAATTCTAATTAATACCACTTCAATTTACCTAATTTTAGATGATACCATCTCTATCCAAGCTGAAACCAAAGCGAAACAACAGAGGAAAAAAGAATTCTACAACGAGTACAACCAGCACTACAAGTCAAGTTAGCACGGCAAGCAATGTCGACCCCTTTGACTCATTCTGCACGGCTTCCCCCAGAGGTTCCGTTTGGGACGCCAAGATTCAAGCTACAGATCATAATACGATGAGATTGGGATTTGACGTTTTAGCTTAGTCACTTGCGTTGAATTGTTTAATTTAGCACAGATTTTGTTGTCATATTTTTTTTATACTAATATCACTTGCTAATTGATAATATTAACACATTAATCAGACAAAGGAGTGCAATCTAGTTCGGTACGTAGATTGCTAAATATAAGTAGAAACTTTTTACAGTGTCTAAGTAGCTCAAAGGAATAAAAACGTCTTTGTCTAACTTGTGATCCTCATTTGTTTGGGACTGAACTTCGATTGAATAAAATAGTTTGCATTTAAACCTACTTAATAAAAAACAACGTTGTGTTCTTAATTTTGTTTGTTAGCTTATTGTATTTAGTGATTTCAAATCACATGATGTCCGATCCCCCTTCATCCAATCACGGAATAATCATGGTTGAATAGAATTGATTGGAATAGTAGTTTTTTTTTACCATCGTGTAAAAAATTAAATTCTGAACATTTCATTACTAAAATATTTGGCAAATTCGGTGTGAAAGCCATTTTATGAAGATTGTCGTCATACTGTCAGCTTGTCGTCATACTTTTCCCATTTTTTCAAAATAAAAAATGACTTATAAATTTATTCATGATATGATAACAAAGTTGCATAATAATATGCTTTTCTACTGCCCGTAATGCAGTGTTGAATGTTTTACGCTTGCCTTGTAAAATTTAGATATTCAGTTGGATTTCATCCCAGAAAGTTTTGTAAAAATGGTGTTTTAATCCTATTCATTCAACAACATAAGGATGTGGTTTTAGTTAGTAAAAAGGCAATTTACATTGGGATTAGGACTTTGCTCGACCTCTTAGACCACATGAGATGATAAATATGCATATTAAGCGTATTTTGTAAGGTAGAATTGAGCATTTAAGATTATACAGCAAAGGAACAATGCTCAATTTCAATGTTTGACTTAAGTATCCTACCTTTCGTCATGCACCGTTGGAATTACACTGGAAGATGGTTCAACGTTCGACTAGCATGATAGACCAGAATGAAATAGGAAGACTCGGTTACACATTAGAAGTTAGAAAAATATAAGTATCATAATAGGTCATATAGTACCTACATTTATCCCTCCCTCGTATGCTCATGATCATTTACGTATCTTTTCAGAAAGGCACCACTTCTACTAGACCTTGTTAACCAACACCAGAAACAAATGCTTGAATGTCGAATTCAACCAAATAATAATATATACAACATAAAGTTTCTCATTCCATTTCTTTCTTATTCTTCACTTGTTTAAATTTTTACCATTTTTACCATATTCACAACTAGTTATAGCTTTTACTTGTTCGTTTCTCCCAAAATAAAATTTTATTATACAGTATTTGATAAAAACTAGTACTCAGTATTTCGGGCGCAAACTAAAATGAAGACTTTAGCTTCTGTAATTTTAACATTTATTGTTTTTAAAGTGTCATCAGCAATTGATGAAAACTCAGCAAAAGAATCACCATGTTTCAATATATTGCACGCAAATGATCCAGATTTAGACTGGGTAAAAAAATTAAACGGGACAAGACAAAAAAACAATACATAAATATTTTATATATATAGATTCGTTTACTTATTCCGCTCATATTTTATCTAACTTCTAGTTTTCTTCAGTGAAAAAATGGTACTATCCACTAGCCAGTCGTTTGGATCTCTACCGTTGTGCGTATGAATTGCTAGAAACGGACTACAAAAATATACCGGAGTACTCCGTCTACTATGACAGTTGTCTTGAGTGGACCATTGACTCGGCTGGATACACTTTGATGGGTTTTGATGGAAGAACGCGACATATTAAATCAACAACGGTTGACAATGGGATATCAGATTTTCAGTCGGAATGGTCACAAGGTATGATAAAAATCGAAGGCGAAAGCATTTCATGATTTTATGTAATATTTCAAACTGAAGCTATGCTTTTGATAAAAATTATTTTTTTTACTATATTTTCAGGAATGGTTGGCAGAGTCTACTCAACTCTCACTGACAACAAAACCTTCCTATGTTGCGCAACTTGTTATAGCGATAACCAAATGACCTGGAATATTTTTGCAACTACGAAAACTTTGAGTGATTCTATAAAGCAACAGATATTTGACCATGCTAAATCCTTGGGATTCAATCCAGAATACTTTACGGAACTTAGATACGATTCGTGTAAACGAGGAGTTTCTCAGACTCAGGTAAACAACGAAATCGGAGGTAACGGCAAGCCTCTTATAAGCAATTATACAAGTACTACAACAACTTAGTATCAGTGGAATCCAAACCCCAAGGAACAGCAACACCAACGATTCAAAACCAGTTACGCTAAAACTGCAAAAACAACTCTTTGGTTAAGATCTCTTTGGTGAAGTCGAAAAATCAATATTCATATTCATAATATTTCTGTACAGCGTGAAAGCGAATGGTGAATGGGCTGAATCCTTTTACATTAAAATTGTCCTAAATAATGATATTTTAAAAAGTTGTACAAATAAAAGCATGCGTGCCAAACCACACTTTATATAAGTTATATAAAAATTAAATTATTCATCATTATATTGATCGAACTTCGAAATACTTAACTTCTCTATTCCTATGTGCAATATGTGCTGTGAAGTTATAGATTCTTAGTCTTCTTCATATTTAAAGAATCAGGCACTGGAGCCATACAAATTAGTATTCTTCATTCATGTCAAGTAGTTATATATTTATTTCATCTGCATCTGTGGATTTATGACAATGACAATGTTATAGTCTTCCAGAAGGTCATACTTGTGACTTGAATAAATGCATTGTACTTATTTGAGAGACACCATACCATGCATAATGCATAATATATGTCATTTTAATTTAAGAAAGAGGATCGAGTTATCGTATTGTAGAGAAGATAGCGTTTATTGGCAATTTGAGCTAAAATTCACTTTGCATATCTTGTAAATTTATTGAAAAATATGCTGTGTATCAACTGTAATTAGTAATTATAATTACAAATTTATTGTAGTGACTGCCTGAAAATTTGTACTTTTAAATCCCAATTCTATTCTATTTCGAGGTAATCCATATTACAAAATAAGTATAGATGTGTATCACATTTCAAGCATTATAACTTTGCGGTTTGCTACTTGATACCTATTCAGAAAAAAATAATGCAAAAAGTCACAACGGGGGGTTGAAATGAAGCTGAATGCACAAATGCACAGCGTCATAAATATAGTTACAATTTTTTGCGACCCTAAAGTCGAATAGTCATTGGCAATGTCATAAGTCATGAGTCATGACTTAAAAGCTGACGAGTAGGTACAATTTCTATGCAACTCCGAGGTCGAAGAGACATTATTGCTACATAAAGATCTCCAGCACCTAGCAAATTAACATCGAGATGTATGAGATGAGAACCAACCCTCTTGGCTCAATGTTAAGCTAACAAAATCTGCAAATCTACGTTTTCAACATCCATCAAACTATTCAGACGTAGGATTTTTGTGTATATATAAACCTCATCCAGACATCTCATTTATTATTGTCCCAAATGCTGAGCGGTCTTATTAATCTACATCACATATATTAATTGTTTCGTAGTACACACATATTAGCCAATATAGCCAAAATAAATTATTAATTTCTCTGATTAAAATGTGGTACTCAACTTCATTCGCACTACTTTGCATTGCATCAGTCGCTCAAGGTTTGAGATTCAGAGAGTCGAATGATCAACCATGTTTCAACATTTCAACACCGGAAACTCCCGTATTAGATTTGAAATGGGTAACTAACTAAACCTCATGAGTAGTAATAAATCATTTTCTCTCTCAAATTTCAATCGGCTAACGGTATTTAAAAAATGACAAATTTCAGGCGGCGTCAATAGATTCATTCTACTATCCAGCTATGAGCACCGGTAACCTGTATCGGTTGGCAGTTGACCTATTGCAAAAGGATCCTAAGGACATCAGACTTTCAACTGTGTATTACGACGCTTGTCTAAAGTGGTACGTGAATGCAAATGGAACATCCACCGTAAAAGGATTTAATGTACTAACGAAGGAGTACGCAAGAACACCCTTAAAGGACAACCCTGATGCATTCACATATGTAGGATTGGGAGGAATTCAGGACGTATCCTCTGGAACACTTTACACAACACTAACAGACAACAAGACTTTCTTCTTTGTAGCAACTTGTATGAAGAATGGAGGAATGGTTTGGGGAGTCGGAAGCACTACTCCTAGTTTAACAGAGGAAACCAAAAAGATAGTTCTTGATCATGCTGTGAGTCTAGGATTCAATAGGGAAGACTTTACTGAGCTCAAGTATGACACGTGCAAGAACTAAAACTATCGAAATCTCTCATCAAAGTACATTAAAGTAGTAGTGTCAAGTGTATTACTAATTTCTGTTCATTGTTGGTTAAATTGTTTTTATGTGTACAATATTTCATACAATAAAGTTGTAGCGTTAAATGTAATACTAATTTTTGTTTATTGTAAGTTAAATTGTTTTTATGTGTACAGCATTTCATATTATTGTGACAACAGTAATAGTATAAAATTTCTGTAAAAGCGGTTATGATCCCTATAAAAACAGCCGATAGCAATTACCTATGTGCACATATCTACTTTTTTACTTTACAGAATAGATAGATATTCAAGTCCTTATTATATATGAACTTCATAATAACTTGATGCACAGAGTTTAAATAAGATTTCTCTTAGATCTGTTCCTTTGCTCTTCTGTATCTTCAGGTCAATTTATATCCTAGACTATCTTACGTGCTTCATTTCCATTGAAATCATGGAAATATATGGAATAATATGGAAGTGATGCGGTCAGTTGAGAGAAAAAGAGAGAAAATCGTGCATTCAGCAGCCTTTTAATGCAAAAAGTCTAAAGTTAGTTGTCCAGGATATATTTTGACCTGAAGATTCATACCTTCGGAGGAACAGATTTTTGCCAAAAAATCAGTCGTGTTACTTCTCTTTGTATTTCTATTTCTATTGTACAGACTACAGACTACAGATATAAGCATGTGTGTCAAGCCGAATTTTAAATAAATTGTTTAAAAATTAGATCACTCATCATCATTCTGATCAAATTTCGAAACATTGAAAGTTTGCTATTATGCGATGTGTAATTTAGCATTTAGATAAGTTGTTTGTCTCCTCCCGAGTTAGTTGGAAATATTAGTATTCTTAATTCGTGTCAAATAGTTTTTATTTCATAATATTTATTGCATCTGTGGATGATGACAATGTTGTAGTGAAGTATTAAACCCTTCCAGAAGGCGTATGATGTTGAATAAATATGCATTCTGCGACTTGCGAGCCTCCATAATAGAAGCCATTAAGATTAAAAAAGAGGATCTATAGTCATCTTGTTTTAGGATAAGTTTTTGCACTTAAATGCACTCTGCATAAGTATCTTGGAGATTTATTGTTGCTTTATTAAAAAACATGTTTTGCAGCAACTGTACATAATTATAATTATGAGTTTCTTCTTGTAGTGGCTACCTGGAAGTTTAAATCCCATTCTATTTTTGAGGTAGTCCGTAAATTAAAAAAATAAGTATAGATGCGCATCACAATTAAAACTTTTGAGCTTAAATTGCGGCTTACTACTTTATATCTCAAATCAAAAAGACGAATATTAATAAAGTCGCAACAGGGGGTTCAAGCTGAATGCAAAAAATCATTGCACAAAATATGTGTGGTTTTTCTATGCACCTTTCAGGTTGTAGATTCATTACTATCTATAAATCTCTAGCCTCTATTCTTTAGCAAATTAACGTTGAGATGGAAGATTTTGTATTAACGTTTTTGTATTATAATTATAAGAGTTTGCAGAGTCCAGAAAAGTCGTCGGACGAAACCAACCCTTACTGTTTCAAGGCTAAACAAGAAAATCTTCAATCAAATCTACAATTTCAGCATGCTTTAAACCATTCAGACGTAGGCTTTTTGTGTAAATATATACTTGAAGTCGAACATTCATTTGTCCCAAATACTGAGCAGCCTTCCACATCTACATCACACATCCTTGTTCCGTTTAACATTTAATACTACTCAATAGTAAAAGTAAATTAACAATTCTGATTAAAATGTGGTACTCAGTTACCATTGCACTACTTTACATTGCATACGTCGTTCAAGGTTTGCACTTAAGAAGTTCGACAGATCAACCATGTATCAACATTACAGCACCGGAAACTTCCATATTGGATACGAAATGGGTAAGTAAACCTCATGAGTAGTAATAAATCATTTTCTTACAAATTTCAATAGGCTAGCCTTAACCAAAAAATGCCAAATTTCAGGCGGCGACAATATACCCACTCTACTATCCTGTTATGAGCACTAGTAGCCTGTATCGGGTGTCAGTTGACCTATTGCAAGAGGACGCCAGGGACGTCAGACTTTCTACTGTATATTACGACGCTTGCCTAAAGTGGTACTGGTATGACAATGGAACGTCCTTCTCTAAAGGGTTTAATGGACTTACGAGGGAGTACGCAAGAACACCCTTAAAGGACAATCCAGATGGATTCACATTCGTGGGAGTAGGAGGAGATCAGGACGTATACTCTGGAACGCTTTATACATTACTGACAGACAACAAGACTTTCATATTTACCGCAACTTGTATGAAAAATGGAGGAATGTCCTGGGGAGTTGGAAGCACTATTCCTACTTTAACCGAGGAAACCAAAAATATAGTTCTTGACTTTGCTATGAGTCTTGGATTTAATAGGGAATACTTTACTGAGATCAAGTATGACACATGCAAGAATTAAAACTAGTGAAAACTCTCATAAAATAAATGAGTATAAAGCACCTACATACAATTATTTTGCGTTTTTCATACATTCATTTGCATTTTGAATACATTCATACCTCAGAAAAGCTACTTCTATGCTCCTTATTAGCCACTTCGCTGAGTTGCAGGCTGTGAACTTCCTGTGTTAGTGTCAGTTGAATCCTAAATCCTTCCAGCAGCAGCACCCGCACCCTCGACGAAAAATTCAAAACCACCTACAGTGCAACTGCCCGAAAAAGCCTAATAATCTCTTTGGTGGTAATTCGAAAAATTAATGCTTATCATATTTTTGTGCGTGCGTGCAAACGAATGATGAATGGGCTGAATCCCTTTACATCAAAATTGTCCTAAATAATGACTTTTATAATTGCATAAAAATAAAATTATTCATCAGCATTACTGATCCAATTTCGAAACAGAAAGCAATCTACTATGCGAGAGGTGTACTCAGCATTTAGATGTTGGTCTTCTCCTGTGGGCAGATTTTGACAATGTTTGAAACTTCCAGAAGGTCATACGTATGACGTTAAATAAATGCGTTCGGCTGACTTGCAAACAACCATATTATATGCCATTTTGAATTATGAAAGATCGAGTCATCGTATTTTAGAGAGAAGAATTTTTAGCACTTCAATCAAGCTAAAACTCAATTTGCATAATTATCTTGGATTTATTATTATACTTTAATAAAAAATATATGCTTGCGTATAACCAATAATTATACATTTCTTGTAGTGACTATACCTAGAAGTCTTTACTTGGAAATCTCATTCTAGTTTTTAGGTAGTCCAATTTACACGATTTAAGTAGATGTGTGACGTGACATTTCAAATACGTGATCTTTCTGCGGTTTGTTGCACTTTATACATAATAAAAAAATCAGTATATATGTGTCACCGATCTTAACAGAACTTTTCTACCTGAAACCGTGAGGCTAATTAATGATCATTCGGAGTCACCCGAATTGGGGTTTGATTTACGTGAAAAGAAGGCTTTAGTAAATTACGACACATGATACAAGATACAACTATTACAACTCATTAGCTTGTTGCAGATGCTTATGGTTTCTGTGTATGAAACGAAAAGAAGACTCCAAAAAGTCACAGCGGGTGGTTGTACCTGAATGCAATATCGAAGAGGACAATATGTACTTTGAGCTACAATTTTTATGCAACTCTGAGGTCGAAGTGTCATTACTACCTTTAGATGTCACACCGCCAGCAAAATAACATTGAGATAGATATTTTTTGCATTAAAAGAGTTCACAGATTCTTAGGTTCAAGAACTCTGAACCAGCACTTTTGGATTTAGATGAATAACTATTTAGACGTAGGATTTTTGTGTATATATATACCTCGTCCAGACATCTCATTCACTCTTTATCGTCCCAAATGCTGAGCAGCCTTAGACAACTTACATCACACATTATTGTTCCGTTTAATATTTAATCAGTGGTCAAACTAAATTAATAATTTCTCTGATTAAAATGTGGTACTCAGCTTCCTTCGCACTACTTTGCATTGCATCACTCGCTCAAGGTTTGAGCTTCAGTGGTTCGAAAGATCAACCATGTTTCAACATTTCAAAACCTGAAACTCCCGTATTGGATGCGAAATGGGTAAAAGTTAATCTCATGAGTAGTAATAAATCATTTTTCCTCAAATTTCAATCGGCTAACCTTATTCAAAAAATGCCAAATTTCAGCTGGCGTCAAGATATCCACTCTACCATCTTGCTATGAGCACCGGTGACCTGTATCGGTTGGCAGTGGACCTATTGCAAAAGGATCCTAAGGACGTCAGACTTTCAACTGTGTATTACGACGCCTGCATAAAGTGGTACAGGTATGACAATGGAACATCCTTCTTAAAAGGATTTAATGGACTAACGAGGGAGTTCGCAAGAACACCCTTAAAGGACAATCCAGATGGATTCACATTCATGGGAGTAGGAGGAGATCAAGACGTATCCACTGGTACACTTTATGTAACACTGACAGACAACAAGACTTTCTTATTTACAGCAGTTTGTATGAAAAATGGAGGAATGACTTGGGGAGTTGGAAGTCCTACTCCTACTTTAACCGAGGAAACCAAAAAGATAGTTCTTGATCATGCTATGAGTCTTGGATTCAATAGGGAAGACTTTGTTGAGCTCAAGTATGACACGTGCAAGAACTAAAACGGTCAAAAATTCTTATTAAAGTACATTAAAGTTATAGTGTCAGGTTTAATACTAATTATTTTCATTGTAAGTTCAATTGTTTTTTGTGTACAATATTTCATACAATTGTGACAACAGGAATAGTATGAAATTGGTTTCCCGTAAAAGCGGTCATGATCCTTATAAAAACAGCCGACTAACCTATGTGCACTTAGTTTTTTATTTTACAGAATAGATAAATATTCAAGTCATAATTATGTATGACCTTCATAATAACTTGATGCGCAAAGTCTAAATCCGATTTCTGTGCAAGAATTTAAAGAATATTTTCAATATTAAATCATTTACTTAAGAAGGGTTCTGACTGCAATATCCTTATTCTCCCAGAAATGTATATTTATAGACTGAAAAAATCGAAACGATAACAGTACTGAAAGTCTATCTATATCATCATCATGCTGAACACCGATTGTTAATCGTCCTTAAGTTTTCTAACATGTGAGGAAAGCACTATATAACACTGCATTATCACTCGAGTCACTATATAGAGGAATGGAAAAAAGAGTTTAGTTACTGTAGATGTGTACATCAAAGTAGAAAATAATTTTTGCTTCAATCTCCGATCGTAGCAATACTCCAACAATTTCAGTCGCCATTACAAACATGTCACAATGGATAGTAGTACCTACATTTGTCTGGTGTATGCTCATGCTACAAGTAATTTCCGCCAGGTTAATCCCCGTAAGAAAAATTGAAAATTTCATAAAGTGGACTTAAAAAACAAAATGTATACTGTATAACTTGGTAACAATCGGCCATGAAGTAAAAGCGTTTTGCACACATTCGTACTTCATCAAAAGATATTTCTATTAGTATCAGCCAAATCGCTGAGTTACAGGCTGTGAACTTCCCGTGTTAGTGTCAGTTGAATCCAAAACCGAAAGAACAGCACCCTCGACGAAGAGAATTCAAAACCAGCTACGCTGAAACAAATCTAACAAAAGGGTTAACGATTTGTGAAGTCGAAAACTCTGTATCTTTCTTTGCAGCGTGCGAGCGAATGATGAATGAGCTGAGTCCCTATATATTTAAATTGTCCGAAATAATGATATTTTAAAAAGCTGTACAAGTATAAGCATACGTACCAAACCAAACTTTAAATAAGTTATATAAAAATTAAATAGTTCATCATTTCACATTTTATTGATCAAGTTTTGAAGCACCAAAACTTTCCTAAGTGCAATATGTGCTCAGCACATGGAAATTGTTTGCCTTCGTCATATTTAAAGTGCCTGGCACTGGTGACTGAAGCCATACAAAATATTCTTAATTTATACCAAGTAGTTTATATATAATATTAATGTCATTTTTATTTCATCTGTATCTGTGGATTATGACAATGTTTTTAGTCTTCCAGAACGTCATACATATGACTTCAATAAATGCATTGCGTTGATTTGAGAGACACCGTGCATAATGCATAGATGCCATTTTAATTTAAGAAAGAGGATCGAGTCATCGTATTTTAGAGAGGATAATTTTTTGTCACTGAGCTAAAATTCACTTTGCAAATCTTGAAGATTTATTGTTGCTTTATTGAAAAATACGCTGTGCGTCAACTGTAGTTAGTAATTATAATTATAAATTTACTGTAGTGACTACCTGACTATTTGTACTTTTAAATCCCATTCTATTTTAGAGGTAATCCATAATAGAAACTAAGTATAGATATGTATCACATTTCAAGCATTAGAGCTTTACGGCTTGCTACTTGATACCTATTCAGGTAAAAAAAAGAATGCAAAAAGTCACAACGGGGGACCGAAGCTGAATGCACAAATAATGAACAAGTGGTATAAGTCATAAATATAGTTACAATTTTTTTGCGACTCTAAAGTCAAATAGTCATTGCTACATTGAGGTAAACTCAACTTGTCTATCGCCTCTTTAGCAAATTAACATTTAGATGGGTGAATATCTTTTTTGTATTATTATATCTCCAAGAGTTTACAGAATCCAGAAAAGTCCTCGGCATTAACCGATCCTCTTGGTTCAAGGTTAAACAAGAAAACTTTCTTTCAAGTCTACAATTTCAACATGCTCTAAACCATTCCAATGTAAGATTTTTGTATAATTTATAAGCGCTCCTCACGTCAAATAATTTCGTTGCTTTGTAACACTGATTGTATTTTTACAAAATTTGACGTGAGCGATATGTGGGTTTAGTCTGGAATAGCATTTACAGAGATAGCA
>JAANSM010001194.1:0-20207 GCA_036850725.1 Orchesella villosa | reverse complement strand
TGTTATTGTCAGCACTGGGATGGGATGGTTATATGACGGTTGTCACTCGTTGCCAGTTCTTCGTCATGTAATAAAAGAGACTATATATTTGTTTATTCTCGAATGGTATCTTTTTTTTATGAAATTATGCATGAGTACTCCTATAACACGGCACTGGAGTGGAGGGGCTGATGGAGTCCATGAGTTGGCAGTTATTTAGCAGAAGAATCAGTCAGAGCTTCGAAACTAAACTGTTTGGTCATCTCAAGTCACCCCATTTGAGAACGGTGGTGATGATGATGATGACGATTATTTGACAATTGGAAATGAAACACCTGCACCTTCTTTCTCACTCTCCCAAATATGCCGTGTCATTCTCTTCCGATTACTTTTCCAACTGGCAACCCGTAAAATGTATATAATATGCTGTGTGCTGTTGTTGGTAATTTGGCATTCTTTTAGATAACAAAACCGACATCATCACTTTTGTACGTGACATGACGGGAAAGCCATGTGATTATTGTAAATTGTAAGGAAAGGAGTAGAGAGAGGAAAAGAGGAGGAGGAAGAACTGGTGCTAGTGTTGTCGGTTGTCTTCTTGTTAACCGACAAAATATCATTACATCGAAGGAATGATGATGGGATCGCGTAAGAAGCAAAGAACGTGTATACTTTTTATATACATTGTTTTTATTCATGGGATGAACGCTTTGTAATAAAGAGCTTGAAGCTTGTGTTTCCTCCTTCACAAATATTTACGGCGATCATCTCTCGAGTAGAAAAATGGTATGCGATGTGATGTGATATAGGATGAATGGTTGGGGTAAAGAGACAGTCGAATATGTCTCTTGTTTTGTGTCATCATCATCATCCACTTGATCACCTTTCTGTAGAGTAGCAGGAGTAGGAGCAGTGTTGTTTTTGTATGGATGTGAGTCACCACCTCGTAATTTTCCCCTTTTTTCATCCGGCATCATCATCGTCATCATCTGGCTGGATCCTTGGAATTTAGTAGTTTCTAGTTGAAAAGTTGTAAAAACCCACGTCACGTTTCGACAGCAAAGCCGTTATCCCATCCCATCCCACAGAAGAAAAAAAACTTGATGGCTTTCACTTTTCCTCCGCCACAAAAAAAAAGAAGTGAAGTTCATACTCCTTTTCAGTGCACATCATCATTGAAACACATTCTTTTCCTCCACTAATTCAGCTGGTTTTCACAAGCCGGAAAAAATATATGATGACGAGCTTTTGCTTTCTTATTTATTTGTCGACTCGACTTCATTATGTTATATAGTTTGGATACAAGAGCGCTTTTATGATTGACTGCTTCTTTTTTTTGGTTGAGAGTCTATCCAGGCACTTTACCATTAGAAATGCCATAATTCCGTCATCTTTTTCAAAACTCCTTTTCTCAAGAAAGGAATGGGATCTCAGTGGGAATCCAAAAAAAAAGTTTTGCATGCGACACCGAGCCAGTAGTCGACTCAGAGGCAGAGAAAGTTTATTTCAGTTTGCATTTCCTTTTCTCTTCTCTTGTTTATTCCCACCGCGCCACAGAGAGTGTACTTAGGCGTTTCCTTCCTGTTGAAAGGAAAATGCATGTACAAAAGTAGAGTAGAATCCTTATTCAGTGCTACTACTTTTTCCATATCCTTGTTTGTCCATGTTTCTCCAGGCATATTTTTTGTATGTTTTTTGAAGAAGACGAGAGGCATTGTCGAAAGAGGATGACAGACAAGGGAAGGGTATAAAAATGCGGAGGGCTCATAAAAGAAATGGTTATTAGCGTTATCATCAGTGGCAAGCTGAAAGTTGTATTGCATTGTGTGTATACGCATTGCTCCAAGGATGGATTTCAAGTGTCGCTCTGCTGTTTGCTGTTGCTTTTTCATGGGGATGGAATGGTGATGGGATGTGATGAGGATGATGCTCTGCCTCTGCTGCTGTCTTTTTCTTCTGTCCCACTTTGCTCATTTCTATCTCTCTCAAAGTCTCTCTTGTCAACTCAACATTCCGAGTTTTTAAAGAAAAGATGAATTTGAGAGAGAGAGAGAGATCGCTCGGCTCACATCTTACTTTCTTGGGCTATTCTCTACTGTGATGATGCGATGCTATAAAAAGGCGTCTCAGTTCAGTCTCATCTCATCATCATCTTTCCAGATTTCCATGATGGGCTCCCCTTTTTTATACCATGATGAAAGTTGCTAGTTTTCGTAGTTGCTTGGGCTCTGCCGTTGTGTCCGGGAATTGAATGCATCTCTCTCTATATATATTTTTATCATCCATATACTGCACCACTCTGTCTCCACTTTATTACAAAGTTTGTTGGTTAGGATAAAAGTAGCGGAGGTTCATTCAAGACGACAATGATTCCTTATCGCTGTTATGATTATGATTATGACTTCATATCTAGTTTTTCTGTGGCTAGAAAATGATAGTGAAGGCATGCCATGCATGCGACAGCATCATTTCACATCATATCATATCCGAATGAACAAATGAGGAGAAACTTTACTCGTTTTCTTGAAAGCTAAAGATGATGGAGACGCAAAAAGATGAAGAAGTGAGGGTGACCTGCGTAATATTCAAAATAGTGGGGACGTGGACCATGTCCAAAAATAAGTTTTGAGCAAAATACCCTCTCAATTGCAATGTCACAAAAGTCAGCTATCCGAAAGCGATAGTGATTTGACTGTGATGATGAGAAGATGAGGGCATCGGCATCACAATAACAGCAATATGCATAAAATGTGGGGAGTGGAAAGAGAAGGGAAAGTCATAATGAAAATGAGAACTGAATGAAATGGTGATGATGATGAGGAGAAAGACGGGAGCAGCAACGATTAATAATTACTTTTTCCATTCCACTTGTTTCGAATTACCCCTATCACCATATTTATGACGCAAAAATAAAAAAGGCAGTTAGTCTTCCCATACCGTTTTCTTAGGTATCATGATAATGAGCAGCTTAATGTCGGATTTAATCGCTTAGAATTAATCGTCATTTAGATTTGATATTGCCTTGCATTTCATGCTTTTTCCAGAGTAGCACAGCGTCAGCTTTGAAGTTGCAGTTGTAAAGGGAATTGGAATTGTGTAATGTTTTTCTGTTGCAGCAGTAGCGCAATGTTAATATATATATATTTTGTGCATTTCATACCATAAAGTACATACATCATGGTCTTAAGATTTGTGTTGAGAATGGGCAGTCTCATTGCCAACCTTCTGTTCACACATATTGCGTGTTATGTTGACATGACATGACCCACTGCAATAATATACAAGAACCAACGTTAGATTGGATAATATCAACAGATTCTAAAGAATAACTCTAGTGTATAACTGTAAAAGATTACTTTATCATGGCAAAAGAGTATATGAGTATGAGTAAAAGCAATAAAAATGTTGGTAATGGTGATGTAGGCACATGCCGCATAGTTATTATGAAGATTGTTATGTGCTCAGTATTGTGTATACGTAATCGCAAAATGCAACCCTTTTTGACAATGCCAAAGAATATTATGGTTTGGCTTTGGTGACTTGACTGACGGGAGAAATGCCCTATAAATATGCAAGTGGCAAGTGGATATCTTAATCGAGATCCCATACTTTTCATCATTTGGGTCGGAAAGCGAATTATATATATCACGTCAGGAGAAAACATGCGTAAATGAATTAATATTGTGAATTGTTTATCAAAACTATGATGATATGATCCTTATCAAGTCATCCCCACAAGTATTAATGACACATTTGCATTCAAAGTAATTTCCTTTCGTCTCTTTCTAAATGGTGGTAAACAATCCTGTCCAAAGTTTCCTTTACATTCAAACATATATTGCTTTAGCATTTGGAAAATGTCCTGTCAAACTTTTACACACCAAATATATTGAATGACATGTTTGCTTTAAACTTCTTGCTCTAGACTCGCAGTTGAGCGTTGAATTGAACAATTCTGTTGAAATGTGAATTCGTATTTCAAACAAACCACTGTTTTGGTAGTTTGTAATGAATTGAAGTTATTTTTTTTGTGTGGCTCAGTTTTGTTTTGGGGCAGTATAATTGCATCTTGATGGCGTTCTAGATGTGACCAACTGATAAAAAATGTGTCCACGTTCATTCCTTTCCAATGCCTCTTTCTCTTGATGAGGGATTTGCATGTTAGAACTGCTTTTGAATGTAACTCACTTTTTTCGATATATATTTAGAATAAGGATTTTTGAGGCGGGAGTCAACATATTAATACAAAATGTAATATAGAATGTAATACGAATATTTTTATGCATTACATCACAAATGAAAGAAAGAGACCTGGAGCAATAGTAATGAAAAAGGAGAATATGAACGTACAAATAAACATGGTGTGTAGTAGTTCATTGCATTGGCTGTCTGGATTTCCTCGTGTTGAAATCTTGGTGTTAAGTAAATCATATAATATGCGTATATATTCAGGCTATTGCTATTATTAATGCGTAACGTATTCTACACTAATTCTATGCTTGTGTGGTGGTGGTTTGGTTAGTCAAGTCGAGTCAAGTGAGGTGAGGTAGCTGGTGGCTGGTGCTCTCTAATTCTCAAGTATTATAAAGGAGCCAGAGGGTAAAAGCGGTCTCCTGAAAAGCCAATCCAAACCATATGATATGGTAACTTTGGGGGAAAACATCTTATTTTGTCGAAAACAAAGGTTTCTCTCTCTTTCTTTCCTCTATCCAGCAGCAGCAAACAAGCGCCCCTATTTTTTGAATAAAAAAAGTCCGAGATTCATTTTTGTTTCTACTCATTTTGAAATGAAAAGAGAAATGGAGAGTACACATCAGGGACCATTTTCATTGGAGATGAGATGATATGCAAAGCAAAGTAAAATGAAAGCCCTTACCTTTCTTGGCTTCCGCTTGCTCAAAGGCAAAACAAAACGGTTAGCTCAATTCAAGCTCCAATTCTATTGGCACTGAGGGACCCATCTTATGCATTTCTTTTAAGGCAGAAAAAAGGAAAAATTTGCACAAGAAATAGTATTGGAATCTGGAATACCAGGGAGGGAGGACACAAGGCAGCAATTAAAGTGCAAATTAGGAAATGGGGGTTTGAAAAGGAATGGGAGCCAAAAGGAAGGTGTGTATACCAGCATAAGCATATAGCAGATTGACTTGGTTTTTGGCTTCTGACTCATAATGTTGTTTTTGTTCAAATAAAAATGCTGTGGAAAGAAGGGAAATAAGAAGGAAGGCGCATTGATGAATTACACAATTTGTGTAAAATATTATGCATATTGTAAGTGAGAATAAGGTAGGGGGTTTGGTATAACTTTTATGTTATGTTANAGAATAAGGTAGGGGGTTTGGTATAACTTTTATGTTATGTTACGTGTAGTCGTCGCAGACACCATGGAATAGCAAGGGGGTTTGATTTAAAAATTGAAATCTGATTGTATTCTTAAGGTAATGGCTTTTTAATGTGTTTCAATGTGTAATGAAATGGAGGAGGCACACAACCATAATTACTTTTGAGATGGTTTGAGAATCCAAATCCAATTTCGTTTAATGTGGATATTGTTGGGAAATAAAAGTTAAGAATGATGAGCTTGTTTTGCATCCACAGAGTCAGAAAGCTAGTGCAGGAGCAAAGTTATCAAGCAAGAAAAAGGAAAGGAAGTAAAAAAAGGGAGATAGAATAGGTAGATTAATTTGTGGTTGAAAAAATTAAGATAAAGCGAATAGTTAAGCGTGAGCTGAAGAGTGTAGCATCAGCAGCAGGTTGGTTGGCTGATCTGGATAATTACGAAGCAAGTTTTAATTGGATTCATTGAATACTTAGCCATAATATTCTTTCGACATTCAAGAGGATGGATGAAATGGTTGTACATAACAAGTTTAGATTAGAATATGGAGAAAAGTCTTTGGATATACCTAAGGTGCTCAGATAAAATATGTGACGTATAAATGCATGTATAGTATATATATATAGACGATAGAAAAAGGAATTATGACGGGTTTGCAGCCCCGCTCCTCAAAAAAAAAAGAAGGAGCGAAGATTTTATTGATGGGAAGTCGAACATAGAGAAGCTGCAAAATAGAGAGGCATCAATGTGTAATAGAGATAATGACGGGAATTTAAAGTTGTTCAATTGCTCCTTTTCTTATTACGCTTAATTGTCCTCAAGCAAGTTCTTGTTGGTCGTGTGTGCATAAATTCTTGTTCTTGTCTAGTGGAATGGGATGGATTGCAGGGAGTGATAAGAGAGGATGAGGATTGATAGCTATCAAAATGATTTGTGGCATAATCAACTTAGTAGGAACAATGAATGAATGAAAACAAAGGCAGAAACTTAACATAGCTACCTGGAAGAATCGTAGAGCTTCTTGGGCTTTGTATTTTGTAGTAGGCTTCATTTTTATTGTAATCTAATTATACAGAACCGGACCAGAAAGAGAGTTTGTGTGTGTAGCAGGGCTTAATTTCATTGTTTCTTTTTGTGTTGAGGTTGAGACAAGAGTTTAAGTTAAATCAAAAACAGAAAAACTCACAAAAAAGAATAAAAGCCATGTTTTGGCAAAGAATATTATTAGATTAGAATAGAATATATATACGATATACTACTTTAGTATTGAAATAGTACAGTCAGTCAAGGTTTGTTTCACATTAATGAGCCTTGTAATCCCACCTGTCACTCCCTGATTTACTACACATCCAACCGACCTTCTCATCATCACAATCTCATGTAACACTTCGAAATCATTGAAATACAGATGAACAAAAGCTGAATTGGACTAGACGTTGTGCATATGTATACCTGGTCACTTTGGTGCATATCCGTCCATATCAGTTGCCTGAGAGCCCTGAGTTTCCTGTCTCTACAGATATATTTTTAGGTATATTATCTTTTGTTTCCTGAGGAAGACTGTTTTTGTAATACGTATTAGCTCTTGGTCTAACGATACGATTAGTAGTCACCGGAGATGAAGCGTTTTCTCTGCCTAATGCTAAAACTTCTCTTGTCTCTTCTTCTTTTAATTGAAGTTGAAGCAAAAGATGTTGAAATCATTGTATTTTTTCCCCAAGTCGTTTTGTGGCCATTTTGTGAGAGGGGGAAATATACTGAGGAATGGCTTCGGAATGAGAGCACATTTTCGGACATCAGGAGACTTGTAACGGCGTCGTGTGACAAAATAGCCTCGTTTTACTACTCATTTCCCAACAAGAAACTCACAGCTTAGTGGTCATTGGTAGATGCCACACTAAAAGAAGAAATAGGCAATAAACACGCTGATAATTGTTGTGGTCACCACCAAATGGTCGTTTTCTTTCTGGAATCCCATTCTCATTATCTTTATTATCAAAAGGCTGGCTGGATGCATGTGAGTGCACAGTCAGTGCAGCAAGTTTTCTTGATGGGTGTCCTGCATGCCATCTCATCGTCGCCATCATCATCATCGCATCAAAAAACACACCAAAGTATTATTACTTTACATTGCTTCATTTCCAGTGTCATTGTCATTATGTGAGCAAAGAGCCCATTGTCAATTGTGGGTATTGTTATCGGAGAAGAGAAGAAATGACTTTTCAATAATAAAATCCTTCCATCCATGTACAACTTTAAATAATACCTGTACACAATACAATGTTGGTATTTTAAGGACTGTTTTGTCCTAGCATTCCATTTTCCATCATCACTTTTTATTTTTCCACTCAAAGATACTTGAATCCTATAGAATGTCATGCACGCTTTTTTATGGCGTTGAAAGCAATGTTTTTTGTGCTCCACTGAAAGATGATGGAGCTACCACGTACAGTACATGTTATGTTGTACGTACCTACATGATGTTGTTCAGTTGTTGTGATGAACTGGAGGACTTGTCAGTTGAGTAGAGAGCTAGAGTAGTTTTCCAGCTAACGCTTTTAATATACAGCATAATATAATATATATACTATACAGTATAGCAGTAACTTTTACACTTTGTTCTCAACTCAACAAACCTTGTTTTGTATGTGTGGTGCTGTTTTTCTGTTTTTCATAAAAACCATGTACTTTTAGTTTTTAGCATCAGCATCATGGGCACACACACACACAGGCAGTGCTAACAACGAGCCCAATAGCTCTTCAGTCTTGCTTCCAGCTTTGAACAGTTCACTTCATTTGTAATTCTTGTTAGTTCGTAACACAAGTCGTTCTAAACATCTGTTTCTACCACTCCACTCCGGACGGAACAGAGAGTGGAAAAGAGCTTCTGCTCTACTCACCCATTCTTAACAGCACACACGTTACATAGAGAAAGAGAGAGAGAGTCAATGCGGTTCTCTTCTGAAATGATATTCTGAGGGAGCCAAAAAGTAACAAAGTCAAAAGTGAGGAAGAGTGAGCCGGATGTTTTGTTTCAGTAGTGGTGGTAGTAGCAGTTTGTGTACTGTGTACCGCATGGGCTATATTGCGTGTCGGTTGCTTGTGATCTGACTCAAGTATTAAGAGAGTTACGAGCTGAGCAAATACAAATTGTGGGTTTTAATCCTAAAATCATTTTATATGAATTAAGCTAATTGCAGTGAGGCAGAATAATGCTAATGCTATGGGACTAGTAGTACAGTGACGTAAGATATTACGTTGTATTATGACTTTGTGAATTTTTAATCAAATACTTTAAAATATTTATGCTTAGAAAATAAGCATCTGGCTGAGTCGACATCAACAAAAATCAACATTCTCAATGTTTTAAAATACATTTTGGTATTCAGACTTAATTTGAAATAGATACGTAATAGTTGCTTTTACTTTTTTACGAAAACTCTAATAACACTAAAAGTGAAAGAAAAGTTTGTGAAAGACTTTTTTTATATCTTGTGCGTGCGTATCGCGTATCTGCAGACTTTACATACTGATTTTTAATGCAGAGGACTTCGTTCAACAAGAAAAAACCGATAGAAAAAAGGTCTGTATAAATAACTTCTTTAATATTTTATTCTCAACTCATGTAACTCCCATTTGACATCCTTTTACTAGCACAAATATGATCATATCATGTCATCCTCGTTTGTCAAATAAATTATGGAAATCCAGGCTTTGTCTCTTTTTCGTTTGCTACTGCATCACTCTACAAAGAGTTGAGTCGTTTTGCATAGAAAGATTTGTACATTTTTTGGGATAAAGAAATAAAAGTGATAAATTAGTTGAAGATTTAGATAGAAAGTTTGTCATCTTCTCACGTTTTCACCTTTTTGTTATATGATTAGTGTATGACGAATGGGAAATACTTGAAATGAAATTTTGAAGAGTTATAGTTATATGTGCCTCAATTTACTCTAGGCAAACTGTTGACCTTGGAATAACACGAATTCTCTAATGCTTTAGATAGGTGAAGCATCCATTTGATTGCTTAAAATTTGATATACTTTATTACAATATATTGATTCTGTTTCATGAGGGAAGTCTTACGTATAATATATATCTGTGGAGGATATTTTACTAGCAACAATAAACGAACTGGGAAAAGTTAGTATCCCTATAGCCCTTTTCAGTTTCGGGGGTGAAAAGGGAAGGATACTGAACTGATGATGATGACGATGGCGTTGGCAGTAATTCCTCTTGGTGATGTTCTTGATTGACTGAGGAGTGAGTGTGAGTCGCTGTGGATTGCTAACTGCCATTTGGCACGACATCACTCAACTCAGCCAGTCTGCTTTTCTCTCGCTCAGGGACAGATGATATGTGATTGCTAGTGACTATACACAACTCTCTTTCTCTCTTCCTTTCTTTCTTTCTCTTTCACTCTGGATATTGTCCCAAAATGTCAGTAGTTCCTTGCCAAAAAAAACTAAGTATGATGATGACGAACCTATTATCAGGGTCGTCGTGGGAAAATAACTGTAATCACTCCTCCACTCCCATCATTCTCGTTTAATCTTGTCATGTAAGTCGTAAGTCAGTTAGAAAGACTCAGTGCTACCTTCTCCCATCCCGTGTGTGCCCACACCGTAATCACTCTATTACTGGCAAAGGGTAGACGGTATAGGTACACAATTTCTGTAAATTGGATGTTGGATTGGAAGGAAGTATCACATCAAGCGAAAAGATTTCCCATTATTACCTGCACACTAATATGTCAGTACCAACTACCAACCATAGACATGGACCATGTCTTCATGAATTATATGGTGTCGAGGTTGTCAACTTGAGTAATTAGCAGTAATCCAATATGTTTGCTTCCAGTATAAATTTAGATGTGGTGGAAAACGTCTTCATGTGGATGAATAATGACTGTTGGGGGAAGGTGAGATTAATGTTGTATTCGTTTGAATTCTTCAGAAAAACAGGTGAAAAAATAGGAAAGAAGTTAGGCTGCTGATTGTAATCGTTTGTAAATCAATACAGATTAGCTATATAGAGCGAGTTTTATATGTTACGCTTGCTTTCTCCTCATTATAATGCTTCATGCGTATGATGCGTTTTCTGGATCCGGGGAGTTACAAGTTGTACCAAACTAAGCACATCATTGTCTTGTTGTGTGTAGTCAAGATGTTCTGTCAAAAGATTATTGAGCCAATTGAGTGTCACAGAAAAGAACGTATGAAATATAATAGTTTTCCTTGTTTCTTCAGAATGCAGACCTTGTGTATTTATACACTATACATTTAAGGTATTGTAAATGGTTTAATACAACGAAAGTATGTTTGTACATATTCCATTTCTCTTTATAGCACCTCCTTTCTTCGTATCTTTATTCAGCTTTGTTAAATTTCAAGTATTCAAATTGTAGCTAACTCAAACCAGTCACATCTAACATGAAGAAAAGAAGCATAACATTGGTTTGTTTCCCCCTTCCATATTTCTTAGAATTATGACAATAAAGAGATGGAAATCGCATATATGTACACGTACTATATAGGTAGTGTAGCTATAAATCATGTGAAGATGCGTCATCCTTATAAAACAATTTCTAGCGTTGAAATCAAATGTATGCATTGAAATGTAATGAAAAATATATTATTTCCTAAAAGGGGAACATAATCAAACATAGCATTGTTTTGATTGATCAAAAGACGAATGATGTCAAGTAATTGACTTGTTTTTGTCAACTTTCGACATGAGATCGTGAACTGGAATTGATTTTGTGTTGATGGCACTGCACGCCAAGGATAAGGGGAAGTTCTAACAAAACCTTTGATTTTTGCAGTGTTTTGTTTTCGTCTTTTTGTTTGAAGATCGAAGTTCGAAAACAAGGGACTTGCATTTCTATACATTAGTTTTATAATGTATAACATAAGTACAATGTAATGCGTAACTATTCTAGGAACCAAAAGACTATGAATTTATGAGCTGTTTGATGTAATTTCTGGGAAAGTGAGCAGACGGTAGCAGGTAATCTAATGAATAGCTTCCAGGCTGCAGCAATTGATGCCAAAAGTTTGATTGCAATGCGCACTGGCGCACTTTAAAAAATCCTTTAGATTCCTTCGTCCCTCATAGCCATGTCATAATATTTTGAACCAGCACAACCAAAATATCACCCTATACCACACACCACACCACATTCACTTTTCAATATAAAAGCTATCGAATTATGTCTGTTTGAAGTGGTGCTTCCAAAAAAAACAGTGAGCGTGAAAAAATTACCGCAGTCCGCAACAGCCTGCTCCTGCCTGCCACCATATTTGTGTGGAGAGACGTAACGGGAGAAACAAATTACAAAATTATTGTCTTCTTGTCCATTTTCCAATATAGCTTTTTGACATCCACACCGAGAAATGTGGTGGTCGTGGTCGTGGTATGGTGTGGTAACGATGACGTGTGTTGAGGAAAAGGCTGCATTGCATGCATGCCAGGATCCCTGTTATTGAATCCCTTTTTGTTTAATAATTCTCTTCACTGTCGTAATAAAGAGAGAGACAATGGGATGTACAAATTTTATGTGACTGCGGATGGATGCTGGCTCCAGCTGCAATAATCATAACAAAAAGAATTTATGACGGTGGTGGTTGGGTCGTGCTGGGATGTGTAATTGTTTTTCTCACAGAGTATAATATAATATTCTTCATGTCAACTGTTATTGGATCATATCATATCATAATATGATCAAGTCAATGACTTAGTATGGTATGGAATACATATTATAAACAGGCTTCCTTACTAACTAGGTTCTATATCTGTTGGCTGTCTTGACTTTTATCCTGGCATACAATAAGCAGAACATCCTCTTGTGTAATTGAGTTCATAACAGTTGTAAATAATATTGGATTAGCTGACATAACCATCTAGAACAATAAAAATGAGGAGCTATGCCACACTCAGCGATTTCGTCAGCCAGTCAATCTTGTAGTATTAAAAGGCATAAATCAAAAAAACAAATTAATTTCTCGTATGGTATTGTATAAAGTAGTCTGCTCGACCAGCAGTTTCCCTTCGCCCCAACTTCTTGCTCATGCAAAGCATTTCATATTGTCCGTGTCGAGTCAAAATTTGGTCTCACATTTTTTACGTATTTTATCCGAATTAGCCACATGATATGATATTTATTATTATCAAAGCATATCATGATCCTTTACATTTGCTTGCATTTCGTATTGATGATACTTCCACCACGTTCACGCACGTCACCATTTTCTGCGCCATCACCTCTTACACTCAGGGAAAGGTACCACCAGAAGAGAAGTATATGCTACATAAAGTTATATACTTTGAGTGGGATGGTTTGGTAATATTGATATGCTTATATTTATTCCGCTCCCATCATTTGATATGCATACAGTGCACCGTGTCTCATCATCAGGATAAAGCGGCTTTTACCATAGATGAAAGTTGCGGAAGGAAGGTGTAAAGCTGAAAAGAAGTAGTTGAGCGCTGTAAAAACCCACGTCACGTTTTGACAGCAAAGCCGTTATCCAGGATAAAACAAAATCTTGGTGATTTCTCCTCTCCATTTTTTACTCCTTTCTCCACAGCCTCATTTTCCAGATTCCGGAGAAGGAGGAAACACATCTTATTATTTTCATAATAATAATGGCCTCTGCTTTCATCCTTACTGCTTTCATATATAGTATGTTGGGCTATGGTAAAATGTTAGAATTTCTTGTGAAAAGTAAAGTGTACACAGTACACTTTACTATACAACACACTAGATTCAAAGCCTTTTTTTAAAAAGAAGCAGTTTAAATGTGCTTTTCCGTAAATTCCTTTTTCGGAAACGAGTGAAATCTGCAGGAATTATGGGATGGCATTTGTTGGAAAAACACAAAGCACGTGAATTTATGTGTATGCACATAATAATGTTGAATGTTCCACGCTGCATTCCCTTTTTGCTACAATCTTTCTCCTTTCACTGAAGTCAACTTTTTTTAGGTACTTGTTAAGGGCTTCCGTGACTTTATTCTTATGTACTATTTTCTTTGCTTATTTATGACTGTCAATGAAACTCAAACAGGATTTGACTATCAAAGTTGTTGATTTAAAAATAGTTTAACTTAACTGCTTCCTAAGGACGATTAAGCTGTACAAAAAGATATTCATAACAGTTTATGTAGTATATTCGCCTTCACATTAATTGATGGAAGCCTATGTAGTTTATGTAGTTATGTGCAAAATAAAGAATATTAGGTACACAGCGAGGTATTTTTTACTACTATAAGATTTCGGATTTCTGCCTTATAATATGCATCTTATGTATGTATAAGCACGCAAATTGCTTAATAGTTATAATGTTTCTAGAGAACAAGAATCTGCAATGAAAACGAGTTTAGTTGGAATTACCTAAATTGGAAAAGCACACTTTAATTATTCCGTGTTTCGTCAAGTAACAAAATAAATATATGATCTCAAACTGAAATCAATTCTTCGCTTCACTAGAGATTAAGGTACTCGAAGCTGGAATATGACTTTTTAATGCGCGTAGCAGGTGTAGCTTATAGTAGTCAGCGTTGAAGCAACGTCGTAACTACTGCCAATGTTTATAAATTGGATCTAATTACATTTTCCATGATGGCAATGCAAATGTTGAATGTGAATGAATAAAATCCATCATCATTACGTAGGATGATGGTTGATGCTGATCATGCCCATGTTTTGCATAATTAGACTACAGAACGATAAGGCATAATGGGCTTGATTAATCGGTGACTGCTGTGTAGCTCATCTCATCCATTTTAATTCACGAAACAGCAACAAGCCAAAGTGAGGAGCATCAGTGGTGTAACGTCCGCTTCAACGTTTGTTGTCTTTAATTGGACTCATTGAATCTTTATTGAGTTTTCTCATCAGATTACATCTCAGTCAAAGACTCTTGTTGTTGTTTCTAATGAGAGCAATCTGGAATGTAAAATGCATCCATCTCCAAGTCGTCTGTCGTGGGAAAGGGAAAATCCGGGTAGCGCTTTTCACACATTTTCATTGTAAACGAATATGTACTCACATTAGCAATTGATTGTTATGTTGGTAAAAACGAACTGTAAAATCAGTGAAATTGTTACAACCATTTAGACTCAGAAAATTGAAGGAATTACTTCACTTTGTCTGTCTAAAGCATTAGCATTATGTGACAGAAAGAAGTGAAGGAAGGTTGCCTTGAGCCGTCGTTTCCTGCAATCACAATCACAAACCTTGAGTTGAGGATCACCTCATACCTCATCTTCTCATATCCCACAAAGACAGATTGCTTCTGCTGCTTAACCACATTTTCCAGAACACAACCTTCAACAACTACTCCATTCTTTATTCCACTCTTTCTCCCCTTTTCTCTTCTTCTCTCTCTCTCTTTTGAGTGAGTGAGTTGCTCTGCTCCAGGCTCAGTCTGATTTTCGCTGTGAAACGGGAAACACTCATCTTGTTTCTCTGCCTGTAGTTGGCAACCCTTGAGCAAAAGCTTTACTTTGACGCTATACTTTTTACATGGGATAGTTGTTAACATTAATATTACGTACAAAATAGTACATAGAACAAGATTACTACACTACTAACAACTAATGTTTGCCGTGTTGACTTTGTAAGTGGAGTTATATTATTTTCGTGGTGGTGGTGAAACTGAAATCAAAGTCGTTTCCTAAATTTTTAATTCCTACTGACAACCCTCCCCCTTTTAAAAACTTTGGGATTTTGGGAAAAAGTTGGGCTATTTAAATACAAAATTCATATTATTCAGTTTGAGTTGAATGTGCTGATTGTGAGCGTGAGCCGAAGGGAAGAAGTGGTTAGTTGAAACGTAGAAAGTGAAGCGTGTGTGTGATCGTAGAGGACATGTTCTATTTAAATGCAAAATTCATATTATTCAGTTTGAGTTGAATGTGCTGATTGTGAGCGTGAGCCGAAGGGAAGAAGTGGTTAGTTGAAACGTAGAAAGTGAAGCGTGTGTGTGATCGTAGAGGACATGTTGTTTTCCTAAAGAGACAAAGCTGGAAGGGATTCTCTCCTTGCTCCGGAAAAGAAGTAATAACCAAACTTGCTTCATTTTCTGCATATTTATATGGTACTAGAGAGAATACACAAGTACATTTACATTTTATTTTCTCCGTTCCCCAACGAACGCTCCTCCGATCTGATTTCATCATAAAGGCGGGCATGGAAAAATCTTCGGCATATACACTTCCATTTTTCTTTGTGCTTACTAATCCTTCTTGTTTTCATATGCGTTTCAAATATTTACTATTTCAAATGTAGACACACATGGTATACTACTCCCGTTTTTTTCTGCTTTAAAGCTCCGAGGGAAATGTTTTGCATTGCACACGTTTGACGTTAAATTTTGAAGAGAAAAATCCTCCAAAAATGGAGCAAAAAGGGTCATAAAAGGGATATGAAAATAATAAAGGGAAGAGCACTGATGCTTTTTCTTTGTGCCATTTGTTTTTATGATGTAGTTTCTCCTCTTTTTCATCTCTCATTGTTTAACTCGCTCCTCGTTCGTCTTGGCTGTTTTTCACATGTATTTCATTTCACAACACAACAATATTATTGCTTTTCATTTTCTCCCTTTCCACAAAATATTTGTGGAAGAAAAGAGGAATTCATCATCATTGTGTCTTTATGACGGCAATGCACTTCAAACTTTTGTGTTTAAGTATGATCATGATCCTATTGCAAGTTTGCAAGTATCTCGTCACATTTCTCATCACTTTAATCGTGTGGGATTGCGTATCAGAAATAAGGTTTTGACTTTGACGTTGACTTGACGGTAGCAGGTGACAAGTGCTTGGCTTGTTCTCAGATGATAAAATCGATTCTCTATAAAAAATATATATTTGTTTAAAACCAGTTTCGCCGGATTTGGTATGTCGCGTCGCACAAGAAATAATTATGATGATGATGATGGTGTTGTTTATAGCCTGTTTAATTTTTGAGCTCACCATTTAACGTCAAATGTACAATAAACATAAAAAAAGTTAGCTTTTTTTCCAAAGCCATTTCAAGAAAGAAACACGACACAACTTCGTTATCTTAATGGCATCTCAAACTGTGCTTTAAAATAATCAAATCCTTGAGATTTTTTTAGCAGGACTGACGAGACGATGATTAAAGTGAACTGCTATGCTGTTGCGAGCGAGTGCAGCAATGCACCTTTAGACAATATTACTATTACTCTTTCCTTTTGCTTTATCTTTTTTTCTTTGGAAGAGTGAAATGGGAAACGAAAGCCAAATAGCTAAATCATTTTTATCCAGGGTAGACAACATTGTAAAATTATATCCATATAAATATACATACATAGATTTGCCATCAGCGGGAATGACGATGGAGTTTCATTTGGTCTTCAACATGTTGGTATATAGTTCGTTTTCGTATTGAATGAAAGAAAGGCCATTACATGTTGTAAGATGTAGTACAGTGCCAAATTTATAAAGGCATTATTTGTGATTTGAGGAAAAGGAAAATGGTGGTGGTGGTGTGGTGATGATGATGATAATGGTGTTGGTTTGTTAGCATGGAGTATATTTTTAGGGCTTTTGTGATGCGTGCCACGTCCTTGATTGACTGAGAGTGTGCTAACTGCTGTTTGGCATGACATCACTCAAACTCAATTTCATTCCACCGCACGACTTCTCCCTTCGAGTCACTACTCACTAGTAGAGTAGGTGAGTGAGTTGACTTGACTGTTGAAGTCAACTTCAGGCAGAATATAAAAGCTTGCTTTTCCTTCAATTACATATTTCTTGTTTTTATATATAAGTCTCTTCTTTCACCACTCTGTCACTCGGTGTAGTCGATCATGTCTATTATGTAGATCTATAAATTCTCTAGAGAACCTCAATATACGTCGTATATCTATCTTTTATAAGGATTTTAACTTGCTGCCTACCTGTTTTCCTTTCTGGCTTGTACTATAGACAAAAGTTTGTCCATTGAAAGTTCTGTATCAGACTGACTGACGGATAGGCTAAATCAGGCTCCAATAATTATTGTCATTAGCTTTAACACATCATTCTAGTGGAGTTTCCCTTGTTTCTACTGTCAGTCAGTGCCAACGTTAAATGTTGGCGTGTCACTCTCAAACTTTTTCTCTGATTTGATTTCTTTGACAAGCTCTACAAGACAAGTTGAGGCTTGGAGAAATTCTGCTAGATTCCACCTGTCTTTTGAACTTATATGATTGAGATGTTTAATGGATAATGATGATGTGATAAAACTGATAGAGTTTGCATACAAAATGGGGCAAAGTGAGACCTTTACTATTATCAAGTTTGATTCTTCCAACTTGCTCCTGATCACCACTATATGTACTTGAACAAATACACTTTTCTCCTTTTTGTCAAGCATGACATTAGATTGTGACACTTTCAAACTTTGTAAAAGAAAAGAGACCAAAATCGTACTAAACTTTTCTCTCTCAACGACTGTCGACATTTCGTCTTCATTTTCAAATTTGATTGTTTCAATTCACTGAACATGTACTCGTTTTGTAAAATTGGATAGCATTTTATTTTCCCATTTCGACTTTTTCAATTTTATTTCCTAGAATAAAAGACGAAGAAAGGATGAAGAAAAAAAGAGATGGAAATTTAAGAAGGACGAAGGAAGCAAGAAAAAATGAGAATCAAATGATGATGATCACGAGAATACGATCATGTTCACAAAAAAGGGGTTTCATCTTCATTTTTCCACTCAGATATCCGGTTCTAGTTTTGGAAGAACAATAAAAAAGAAAGGAACGGAACGAGGGGAAAAGTTTTACCCGTCTTATTTTACAGATAGATCCAAGATCCTTACACATACACATCCATATCCGCATCTACACTGGGAAAAAGAATGGGAATAAAAGTGACAAAAAAGTTTTCTTGCAATGCAATTCTACCGACAAATACAGGAAAGTCTTGTCAGAGTCGTCAAGCCAAAAACGATCATATTACGTCACCATTTTCATTCATCCACGACAGCACTTCTTCTTTTTGGTAGGAAGAAAGTTTGGATTGGTATTTTTGGGTGGGCTTCCAAACTCTTTAAGAGAAAAATAGAAATCCTTTCCGACATCATATCAACATCACTCAATTTGTATTACAAAGCTTTGTTGAAGCAAGCTAGAAAAATATCCTTTCTGGCTTGGGGAAATCAATGTCATCAAAGTTTTCCCAAGCCCGTCTCCCCATATTTGGCGATGCAGAGCAAAAGAGATGAGATCATGTTATCAAAACAACAGAACAAAGTCCCAATAGCCTAGTATTATTTGAGGATCGTATTGATCAACTCATCCGTTTTCGTAACGCAAGTTAAGAAGAAAGAAAAAACAAAAATCTCCCAAAGGAATTCCGACATGTTATTTTTTCAACCCGATCCCATCTCGTATACTGTCACTTTCTTGCCGTCATGTCGTTAAAACGTTAGCATTGACTTTGGTTTGGGGGTATGAGCTTGAGGAAAGCAATACTCATTGCCTCTCTTTCGTTTATATTCCATCTGATTCTTTTCCAATACCATGTTTATGCACGCATATCAGTTAGATTGAAGACTTTTCTAAGTTTCTCTAAAAAGGCAAAATTTGCACTTGAATTCTTCCATTTCCAATCGTCAATTCGTCAATTTTTATTATTTTTTAAATGACAATAGTGTGGTCATTTCTCGAAAAATAAATTATGTGAAATTATTTATCAACAGAATTTGAGACCCATGTGCCCTGACAGATCTACATACTTGTAAATCCAGTAACTGTTATATATACCTTGGTCTTCACAGTTGACAGTAAAACGAAAGAAAAAGACGAGGATTTTATTGACTATCTCCACCGGGCAATTTCCGGTAAGAATTATGTCTGACATGCTCTGTAAAAACGAGTATCAAATCTTTGATGCAATGAATATTATTTAAAGTATGCGAATTTTCCAGCGGCGTTATTGTTCTGTATAATGTTCTGTCATACATACATTAAAAAATTTGAATTCGAAACTAAGGTTGAGGAAACAAACAAATAGAACATTTGTAATCTACGGTGCATGCAGTTTCTGCATTCTGTGGTGCGGTGGTGGTACGGTACCTTCATCCTGAAACACATATAATATGCAACATGTCATCCGACTGATATTGTAGCTCCGAAAATCTTGCATTACCGACGCGGCATTTGCAACTAATGGCTGTACAAAAAACGTGATATTTAATAAGCACCAAGGTGGCCTTCCTTTCTCATACGATCATGCCGAAATGTCCTTTTGAAAGCAATACTAACACTAACAACCCAAGCTGTCTTTTAATTATGCTTCACACAGCATGTTATTGTTTAATTTTATTTCAAAACGTTCGCATTAGTTATCGCCCTAAATTTCTCTTACACATTACTTTTACTCAAAACATTACTGTCAAATATAATTCGTAGCCTTTCTTTCTCTCCTACAGTAATGTAAACCGTAATATGTTTTGAAGTGACAGCAGCAATCATGCTAGAGTATAAAAGTCTTTTAATCTAATCAAATCTACCTGATATTATATTCCAACGCTGACGCTTATATGGTTGTAAGCTCTTCCATAAATATGTAGCAACTTTTCATCATCATCTTCTGTATTGTGATCATGTGTGATTGTAAATTACATTGATGGCGACAGAGAGAAAGTGGAACGTCTTCAACTTTAAAACTTTCTCCATTCCCCTCTTTCATTGGTTTGATGCTCTTTCTCTCTCTCTCCCCAAATAGAATGAATATGACGATAACGTCACTGTAACTATATTTTTGATTTACATGATTATTTCATAAAAACATTTCCCGTAAGCCAGCCCTCAGTTCCTATGAAGGGTGTTTGTGATGTGTATATATTTGCATTTTCATTATGGATGGGA